>PISX010012726.1:0-59600 GCA_004024625.1 Mellivora capensis
AACGGAAAAGCTTTCAGTTTTTCTCCATTGAGAATATTTGCGGTGGGTTTTTCATAGATGGCTTTGATAATATTGAGGTATGTGCCCTCTATCCCAACACTTTGAAGAGTTTTGATCAGGAAGGGATGCTGTACTTTGTCAAATGCTTTTTCAGCATCTATTGAGAGTATCATGTGGTTCTTGTTCTTTCTTTTATTAAAGTGTTGTATCACATTGATTGATTTGCGCAAGCATCCCTTTTTAAAGCATCCCTTTTTAAAGGTTTTTTTTTTTTTTAAGATTTTATATCTGTTTTTTGAGTGTTGAGTTTGAGGAGTTCTTTATAGATGTTGGATATTAGCCCTTTGTAGTGTCACTTGCAAATATCTTCTCCCATTCTGTGAGTTGCCTCTTTGTTTTGTTGACTGTTTCCTTTGCTGTGCAGAAGCTTTTGGTCTTGATGAAGTCCCAAAAGTTCATTTTCACTTTTGTTTCCTTTGCTTTGGAGACATATCTTGAAAGAATTTGCTGTGGCTGACGTCAAAGAGGTTACTGCCTATGTTTTCCTCCAGGATTTTGATAGATTCCTGCCTCATGTTGAGGTCTTTTATCCATTTTGAGTTTATCTTTGTGTATGGTGTAAGAGAATGGTTGAGTTTTATTCTTCTACACATAGCTGTCCAATTTTCCCAGCACCATTTATTGAAGAGACTTTTTCCACTGTATATTTTTTTCCTGCTTTGTTGAAGATTATTTGTCCATAGAGATGAAGGTCCCTATCTGGGTTCTCTACTCTGTTCCCCTGGTCTATGTGTCTGTTTTTGTTCCAGTACCATGCTGTCTTGGTGATCACTGCTTGTGGTGAAGCTTGAAATCAAGCAACATAATGGCCCCAGTTTTGTTTTTCTTTTTCAACATTTCCTTAGTAATTTGGAGTCTCTTCTGGTTTCATACAAATTTTAGGATAGTTTGTTCTAGATCTTTGAAAAATGCCAGTGGAATTTTGATCGGGATGGCATTGAAAGTATAGATTGCTCTAGGCAGTATAGATATTTTAACAATGTTTATTCTTTTGATCCATGAGCATGGAATGATATTCCATCTTTTTGTGTCTTCCTCAGTTTTCTTCATGAGTTTTCTGTAGTTCCTCCAGTACAGATCCTTTACCTCTTTGGTTAGGTTTATTCCCAGGTATCTTACGGTTCTTGGTGTTATAGTAAATGGAATTGATTCTCTAATTTCCCTTTCTATTTTTTCATTGTTAGTGTGTAAGAAAGCAACTGATTTCTCTACTTTGATTTTGTATCCTGCCACCTACACCTGAATTGCTGTATGAGTTCTATTAGTTTGGGGTGGAGTCATTTGGGTTTTCCATATAAAGTATCAGGTCATCTGGGAAGAGAGAGTTTGACTTCTTCTTTGCCAATTTGAATACCTTTTATTTCTTTTTGTTGTCTGATTGCTGTTGCTAGGATTCTAGTACTATGTTGAGCAACAGTGGTGAGAGTGGACATCCTTGTCGTGTTCCTGATCTCAAAGGGAAGACTGCTAGCTTTTCCTCATTGTGGATGATATTCTCTGTGGGTTTTTCATAGATAGATTTTATGAAGTTGAGGAATGTTCCCTCTATCCCTATACTTTGAAGAGTTTTAATCAGGAACAGATGCTGTGTCTTGTCAAATACTTTTTCGGCATCAATTGAGAGAGGACCATTTGATTCTTCTCTCTTCTCTTATTGATTTGTTCTATCACTTTGATTGATTCGCAAATGTTGAACTACCCTTGTATCCCATGGATAAATCCCACCTGGTCATGGTGGATAATCTTTTTAATGTACTGTTGGATCCTAATTGCTAGGATCTTGTTGGGAATCTTAGCATCCATATTCATCAGGGATATTGGTCTGAAATTCTCCTTTGTGACAGGGTCTTTGCCTGGCTTGGGGATCAGTGTAATGCTGGTTTCATAAAAAGAATCTGGAACTTTTCCTTCCGTTTCTATTTTTTAAAACAGCTTCAGGAGAATAGATATTATTTCTTTTTTGAATGTTTGATAGAATTTTCCAGAGAATCTGTCAGGTCCTAGGCTCTTGTTTCTTGATCACTGCTTCAATCTAGTTACGAGATATTGGTCTATTCAGGTTGTCAATTTCTTCCTGATTCAGTTTTGGAAGTTTATAGGTTTCCGGTTATGCATCCATTTCTTCTAGGTTGTTTAACTTATTGGCATACAACTGTCGAAAATAATTTGTGATGATTATTTCTATTTCCTTGGTGTTAGTCGTGATCTCTCCCTTTTCATTCATAATTTGATTAATTTGGGTCCTCTCTCTTTTCTTTAGGACTAGTTTGGCCAATGATTTGTTGATCTTACTGATTCCTTCAAAAAGCCAGCTTCTAGTTTCATTGATGTGTTCTACTGTATCTCTAGTTTCTATCTCATTGATCTCTTCTCTAATCTTGATTATTTCTCTTCTTGTGTGTGGGGTTGGCTTAATTTGTTGTTGATTCTCCAGTTCTTTAAGGTGTAAAAAGAGCTGGTGTATTCTGGATATTTCAGGTTTTTTTTTTTTTTTTTTTTTTTTTTTTTTTTTTTTTTTTTTTTTTTTTTTTTTTTTTTTTTTTTTTTTTTTTTTTTTTTTTTTTTTTTTTTTTTTTTTTTTTTTTTTTTTTTTTTTTTTTTTTTTTTTTTTTTTTTTTTTTTTTTTTTTTTTTTTTTGAGGGAGGCTTGAATGGCTATGTACTTCTCTCTTAGGATCGTCTTTGCTATATCACGTAGGTATTAGACTGAAGTGTCTTCATTCTCATTGGTTTCCATGAAGTGTTTAAGTCCTTCTTTGATTTCCTGGTTGATCTAAACATTCTTAAGCAAGATGGTCTTTAGCTTCCAAGTGTTTGAATTCCTTCCAAACTTTTTCTTGTGGTTGAGTTCCAGTTTCAAAGCATTGTGGCCTGAGAATAGGCAGGGAATAATCTCAATCTTTTGGTATTGGTTGAGCCCTGATTTGTGACCCAGTATATGGTCTATTCTGGAATACGTTCCATGTGCACATGAGAAGAATGAGTATTCCATTGTTTTAGGGTGGAATGTTCTGTATATATCTATGAGGTCCATCTGGTCCAATGTGTCATTCAATGCTCCTGTTTCTTTATTGATTTTATGCTTGGATGAACTGTTTATTACTGAGCGTGATGTGTTAAGATCCCCTACTATTAATGTATTCATATCAGTATTACTCTTTATCTTGATTAACAGTTGGCTTATGTAGTTGACTGCTCCCATATTGGGGGCATGAATATTTACAATTGTTAGATCTTCTTGGTGGATATACCCTTTAAGAATGATGTAGTGTCCTTTTGTATCTCTGACTACAGCCTTTAGCTTAAAATCTAATTTATCTGATATGAGAATTGCTACCCCAGCTTTCTGTCGAGGCCCATTGGCATAAAAGATGCTTCTCCATCCCTTCACTTTCAGTCTGGATGTATCCTCAGCTTCCAAATGGGTCTCTTGTAGACAACATATGGACGGTACTGTGGTTTTAGCCAATCTGCAACCCTGTGCCATTTTTGGGGAGCATTTAGGCCATTAACATTGAGAGTGATTATTGAAAGATACATTTTTTATTGACACCATGTTGGCTGTGAAGTCCTTGTTTCTATAGATTGTCTCTGCACATTTCTGTTCTATAACATTCCTGGGTTCTTTCTTCTTTGATAGAACTCCCCTGCCTTAATATTTCTTGTACTGCTGGCTTTGTGGTCACATACTCTTTTAAACTTTGCCAGTCTTGGAAGTTCTTTATCTCTCCATCCACTTTGAATGTCAGCCTTACTGGATAGAGTATTCTCAGCTACATATTCCTCTCAGTTAGTGCCCTGAATATGTATTGTCAGAACTTTCTGGCTTGCCAGGTTTCTGTACACAGGTCTGCTGTTATTCTGATGGACCTTCCTCTGTACATAATGAATATCTTCCCCCTAGATGCTCTCAAAAGCTCCTGTCTTAAATTATGATTCAACAGTTTCACAATCAGGTGTCTTGATGTCTTTCTAGATTCTATGATCTTAGGGGCGATCTTTCTGCCTCTAGAACACAAACACTGTTCCATTCCCCAGATTGGGAAAATTTTCATGGAGAATTTGTTCAATGATGTCTTCTTTCTTTCTCCTCCCCCTCAGGGATCTCAATAATTCTGATATTGGAACATT
This sequence comes from Mellivora capensis, assembly GCA_004024625.1. Taxonomy (NCBI): domain Eukaryota; kingdom Metazoa; phylum Chordata; class Mammalia; order Carnivora; family Mustelidae; genus Mellivora; species Mellivora capensis. The sequence goes on from PISX010012726.1 coordinate 4,191, forward strand.
TCATGGCATCATTTATTTCCCTAATTCTGTTTTCATGGCTTCTAAGCTGTTGTTCTAGGCCTCCTCCTGATCATTTTTCTCTATCAGTTTGCCCTCTAGATCACTAATTCTATCTTCTGCCTCAGTTACCCTAGCTGTTAGTTTAGATTAGATCTCATTGATAGCATTTTTAACTTCTTCCTGGGTGGCTTTCACTTCTGCCCTAATTAATTCCATGTTGTCATTAATAGTTTTCTCCAACCCAGCCATTGCCTGGATAATTGTTACCCTGAATTCTCTTTCTGACATATGGTTTATGTCCATATCCAATAGCTATGATGGAGAGGGCACAGTTTCTGGATTTTCTCTACATTGGGCATTCCTCCTCCTAGTCATTTTGGTGAGAGGTGGTTGGGGGGATGTGTAGCTGAATATATCAACCATGATCCAGGCAAGGTGCTCTCTGGAATGCTTCTGAGCAATAAGAAGTCACCACCAAAAAGAAAGAGAAAAAAAAGAGAGAGAGAAAGAGCGAGACTGGGGGAAAAAAGAGAGAGAAGACCCAGGCAGAATGGTCCCCAAAGGCAAGAATTATAAGGCATATAAACAAAAACAAACAAAAAGACTGGCAAAAGTAAAAGTAAATGACAATAAAAAGAAAGAACCCAGCCAAAATGAGCCCCGAGAATAAGATTTATACAATACCAGAACAAAAACGAATACACAGAAACACTGACAGAAGAAAAAGATGTGAGGTGGTTATAAATCCTTGATGTGGGCAAGGAAGGTTATTTTGATTCTTCCTGGGTATATATTGATAACTTTGTTAAAGGACTCAACTTTCCAGAGATAAAGGGAAGTTAAAACTGGTTTATATATAGGGGTAGTATTGATTAGGGAAAGAGGATTACCTTGAAACTTATATCTATATGTATATTAAAATAATAGAAAAGAAAAAGAAAAACAGGTATATGTATGAAAAAAGTTCAAGTTAAAAGGTTATTATGGAATATGTTCTATTAAACCTCTGTTGTAATGGTAAGTAGGTTCAAAAAAATTAAACAGAATAAGAATAGTGAGATTGAATTAAAAATAAAAGTTGTATCTATGAAATACAGGGTTTAGGGCAATACCAGGAGCTTTATATATTGTCTTCCCCTGATATTGGGGTTTTACAGTTTTATGGGGACCCTGTGGTGGTTGTCCTCTCATTCTCTTGGCTGGCTTTCTGGGGGAGGGGCCTGCTGTGCTGTTTTTCAGTCAGCCTTGCTTGGGTTGAGAGCTCCTACTCCCTATTAAGGGGCTGGGCTCTGTGGAAACCGGTTTTTCAGGCTTTTGTTCTCTGGAGTTCTGTTTTGTATTTTTGTTTGTTGTTTGGCCACTTTTTGTGGCCTTTTGGAGAATTAGAAGAAAGCAAACTGCACCCAGACCTCCATCTCAGAGAGATGCCTCAGTCTGCTCCCCTCTGTGTGGCCCAGAGCACACAGACTCCCACAGCTGAGCACCTCCCACAGGCAGAGCAAGTCCCCAGCCACCATCTCTGGGGTCGCCTTAAGCACCTTCTTGTCTCTGCATCCCCCACCCCCCACACCTCCATGCTACAACCATGAGCAATATTGGTCCAGGGAGGGCTGTCTTTGCTGGGACTGGAGAATTCAGGTTGCTAGCTTGGGTGATCACACTGAGGCTGGGAGAGTCCAGACCCTCAGCTGGTCCTACAAACCACTGGCTAGGTCCATCATGGAGCTTTCTCAGGGCTGGCAAGAGTGGATCAGTCCCAAGTCGCTCAGTGCACAAAAGTTCTAGGGAGAGCAGGCTGGCGCTGTCATCAGACTCCCTCATGGGTGGGAGTGGCTGTGATGCAAGCCTTGCAACCCCGGGGAGTCAGCTGCATTCTCTCTGGCATGGGTGGTTGCCGGTGTTGGCCATCCTGTGTATGTGGGTTTAGGCCCATGCCTGTGCTTGCTTGATTCCACCAGTTGCCCCTAAAGACCTTTTGCTCTTTTTGAGTGCTTTTAACCAGACTCCAAGATAATGCTGGTCCCCAATCACAGGGTGCTCTTGTATTGGGGTATTACTTTCCAATGGGTCACTTCTGGTGGCTCCCTGCCCCTTCTTTTTATCCTCCAATATCAGTTCAATTGATCCCAGTATGTTTTACCTCCCGACTGGCATCTTCTGCCCCCTTAGAGATCCAGAAGTGTATCATCCTACATCTCATGCTGATTTCATGGGTGTTCAGATTGTTCTGGTAGATAATTAGCTCACTTTAGGGGACCGGTTGAAACAGGGTCTCCTACTTCTCTGCCATCTTGCCCCCCCCTCCCCAAAAGGTGTACTTAATAAGGAAGGGGGATATGCCATGCAAAGGCAAGAAAGTTTCTGAAGCAAGTGAACATGTGGATGTTAGAGCAAGAGTAATAAAGCCAATGTAGCTTTAGTGGACTGAACAAGGAGGAAAATAGGAAACAAAATTAGAGTAATGAGGCTGTGAGGGGATGAAAAGATCCTATAAGGTCTTGTGTCTGGGATTTATACATACATACATACATACATACATATAACACATAAATCTTTGAGTTCATTCCTATATTCAAAAGGTCTTGAAAGTTTTAAAGGTATGACTTACTTTTCTTTTTTTTTTTTAAGATTGTTTTGCTTCTTGTTTTAAAAATAGATTTTCATGCCTCAAGGATGGAATCAGGGATATCTGTTGGGAAACTGTAACAATTCAGGCTGAAGTGGAGTGGTGAGTTATAGACAGATTCTGTGTAACTTTTGACAGCAAGGCCAAGAGTATTTACAAACGTATAATACATGGGATAAGGGAAAAAGGTAAATAAGAATGAAAGATGACATCAAATTGTTGTTGTTGCTGTTTTTTGTTTTCTTTGTTTCATTTTGTTTCCGCCTGAGTTTATTTTGGACTGAAATAACAATTTACTGAGATGGGGAAGATTGTAGGAACAATGAATATGTTAAAATCAGAAGTTTGGTTTTGAATATAAGCTTGAGATTTCCATTGGTTATCATGTTGAGTTCAAGTAGGTATTTTATTTTATCTTTTTTAAAGATTTTATTTATTTATTTGACAGAGAGAGAGAGAGCAAGCACAAGCAGTGGGAGCAGCAGAGGGAGAGGGAAAAAAGCAGGCTCCTCCCCCCACCCCCCAGCTGGGAATCTGGAATCAAGACCTGAACCAAAAGCAGACACTTAACCAACTGAGCCACCCAGGTGACCCTAGGTATTTTAATACATAAGTCTGATATTTGTATAAATGTCAGGGTTTAAAATAAAAATTTGAGAGTTACTAATATATAGATGATATTTAAAACCATAAGAATCAACATTTAAGAGAGTAACTGGAATGGGTTCTTTTCTTCAGAAATTGTAGCTTAATGACAAGTCTCTGATATGCCTTCAAAAAAAAAATCCAGAGTTAGAGAATATGAAACATCATTTCAGCACTGGTACATCTTCTAATAAACTTAGAAAACATGTCAAATCTTGGGGATTTGGTATATTTAGTGGCAAAATTTTGTTTTCAGAAGGCCTACTCAGTCCTGACAAAGACCATAGCACAAACTCAGTGGTGTCTTAGTGAAGGGGCATAGAGGGAACATCTGGGTCTCAGCTTTGCCAATGTACCAGTCAAGTTATGACAGGTGTCCAGAGTCCATGGTTTATGACTATAGCCTGGATAAGAAAAGTTTTACAGAAAGAGGTTAATTATGCTACCACTGTGTTTAGGAGATCTGGGAGGAAATTCCATTATGCAAATATTCCCTTTCTAAGAACAGCATTTGAGATATTCCTGCCTTCTGGCAAAGTTTAGAAATTTGCTATGGTGACAGCCTCAATCACCAGGTCTTATTTAACAAGCCTTTCTTTCCCATTCAGCATATTCAGACTCCTAGTTTACAATTCCCCTTGGAGTCTCACATTTCTGGCAGGACAACATCATATGGAGGTAGTCTCTGTTAGTAACATGGCCTTTACTACCTCTTGTGAGCAGGCCTCACCATCCTGTGCCATCACTGCAGCTTAAGCCTATCAATCCCTTCTCCTAGGCAAGTTCCTCTCAGTCCTCTATTTGTTTCAGCTGCAAATGTATCCACAAGGGTTTTCAGAACTACGGTCATGATTGGTGCATCTATCTGCCATATACTTCTTCTCACACTATCCTTTAGAATAAACAGAACTTTGATAGTGATTCTTTAATGCTACATATTCTTCTACAGTGGGAATTTTTCTATAGCAGACTATGTTTTCAGTGTTTTTATTTTCCTGTTGGAAGGTTTAGTTGAAATTCTAAGTCTAAACCATTTGCATTTTGATTCTTTTCTCTCCTATCCAATGTAATATTAGTACATTTAATTGGAATCAAGGTCTTTCTAATTTACATATGCTTTCTGTCTCAGGTATTTTGCTAACATCTTATTTTAGGTTTTGAATTGTGGGGTTTCCCACAATTCAAATAATATTCTATAATCAATGACCTCTATATCTACTAAAATCATATGCTATTCAAAAAAGTCTATATTCATCATATACGTATATTGAATAATTCTACCCAGAAGATACCCTACCTATAAGGCATTCTCTCAATAAAGTAATTCCAGTCTAGTCTCCATCCATTATTATCCTATATGGTTCCTTCTTAACATCTTTTATTCTTTGTCTTCTCTTAGAGCTTTAATTTCAAAGAAATGAAAATATGATATTTCAAAGTGTGCCTCTTTGACATAAAAATTATTTTGTGCAGGAAGCAATTAAGAAGCAGCAAATGCAGGAAAAGTCTCTCTACCTTCTTCTTTTCTGCCTAAAGTCATGATATGAATCCTTTTTATACTAGAGACCAGCCCAGAGATGGCACCAGAGGAACCTGCAAACAGATTTCACTCCATTAACTCCCTCCCACATATTTGCATTCCCAGAGTCTTTCATCCCTGAAGCCTAAAATGCTTTCCTTTCTCCTGTCATTTCTCCACAGATTTATTGTTCTTTATTGCAGATGTTATGTAACCTGCAGTTCTAAGCCACAGCTTTAAGTCATTCTTTGTTTTGGATTTCTCCCATGTTAATAAATTGTTTTGTTGTTGTTGTTGTTGTTGTTTCCCTCTTGATAATCTGTCGTTTAGTCCCAGATGAAAACCTAAATTAGGTGGAGGTAATTTTGCCACCCCTACAAATTTCACCTGTTTCTTGTATTTCCTCAGGATTCTCAATCAGAGTGATTCACAAAGTCAAAAATTGTGTTGCCATGAAATTCTCCTAGTAATTCTGCAAATATTTTACAGTATCTCCCTGATCTATTCCACTCAAAACTGCCCAAGTTTTATAGAAACCCTTGTGTAGGGACGCCTGGGTGGCTCAGTTGGTTGGATGACTGCCTTCGGCTCAGGTCATGATCCCGGAGACCCAGGATCAAGTCCCGCATTGGGCTCCCAGCTCCACGGGGAGTCTGCTTCTCCCTCTGACCTTCTCCTCGCTCATGCTTTCTCACTGCCTCTCTCTCAAATAAATAAATAAAATCTTAAAAAAAAAAAAAACCCTCGTGTAACTGTGTGTGCTTTTATTTTGTATTCTCCATCTGTAGCTGGAAGATTTTTCTGGGGCCAGGTTTTCTGGACCAGGGCCTCTCTGAGAATGTTGTTCCCATTTTCTTTGAGACCTGATTCTTGTCCTCTGATGGATTTCACTGAGCCTCAGTCACTGTTTCTGACCTAGTGAGGATGAAAATCTCTTTTCATACAAGCAGGGACATTTCTTTCACCTTTTTATATCAATTACAGTTTTTTTTCTTTTTTTAAGATTTCACCTTCTCCTTTTTATTTGTACACTCTGCCACTGAAGAGCTCAGGCTTTCTCCTCTGGAAACTTCTTTTTTCTTCTAGCTTAAGCAGCCTGTCTTTCTTCATTTTTTTTTTTTCATGTTTCTACTGTTCTGTGCTGATACTAGGAAGCAGTTTTCCAAATCTCTTTGGTTTATCTTTAATTTCCAGAACATACCTAATTTCCCAGGACAATCTTTAGGTCACTCAAGGTTAAAATTTTCAAACTTCAACACAAGGAACATCATCGCAGGTTCTCAGAATGTGCAAGTTCCAACTCATGGATTGGGGTATGAGAAATATATCAAAATATAAGATCCATTTGGTGCCACTTTGAAAAGCAAAATTTAGAAAAACTTTAGGGTTTTCAGTGATTTCCCTGGTGCTGTTCATTTCCTTCGACCCAAGAAGAGGATCATTTCTCCTTACCAATAGTTCTCCTATTTTTGTACAAGTTGATTAATAAAATATATCCCTCCTCTCTGGGTACATTCATAGTTTACATCTCAGACATTAAAGCTATGTTGATAGGTCATATAATGAATAAATACAGAGTCAACTGGTATAAACTACACAAATTCAAGGGCGTTCCCCTCAGAGTTTTCTTTTTTATCCTAAAGCCCATTTTAGGGAGAATTTGGGGCAGCAATTTTATTGCTGTCTATAAAACTAAGAATAATGATTTAAAGCTAGAACTTCATTAGCTCTGTAGCTCCAATGGGGTTCAGCTGCTTTGAAGATTATAAACAGCATTTGTGGTTATCCTCATCCGACGCCAAAGATTTTTAATCCTGCCTCAGCCTCATTTGTAAATCAAGCCTGGAATTCTGTGTGCCAAAAGTCAACCAGACACAAATGTGACCTACAGACCTACAGCCACTTGCAACCAAAAGCCCTGCCTTTTTTCTGCAGCCTAGAGTTCTGCTTGGTTCCTTCTTTTCTGGAGGGCCCCACACTTTTGAGGTCCATAACCTTTTTACAAAACCTTTTGAGGACTTTCTTTTGCTGAAACCCACTGGGCTTTGTTAAAGCATGGCTTTCTTATTAATTTTTTTAAAGTAGTTTAAAACACCAAAATGCCAACAGCAATTGTCGTATCAAAATAGCATATGACTGAAGACTTAATACCTTTTCCCTCAAGACGTGGGAAGGGTCAGAGATTTTACCTGACCTGCAAATTAACCTGCCACTTTCATGGAAGCTGGCAGAAAATATAAATTTCCTGGGTCAGAGACAAAGGACATTATGACTTACAGTATGTGCAGTATGAGCTTCATGTTTGCATCGCTTCCTCTCCCACAAGATGAGAAATGGCCCTGGTGGGACCTACGCACAGAGTGGATTTTTGTCACAGCCGAGGAACCCCATTAGAGTATGCTCAATCTTGTGAGGAGACTAGTAGTGAATGTGCTCTGATTTTACCCCAGAGGGAGGCATTGTCTTTAATATTCTGAAAAAAAAAAGAAACTTGACTTTTCTTGAAGGGAGAAACTATCTTTCCATTTGAAGGTTATTTGATGTTATATAAACATCTCTGAACATATTGTCTGGAACAAAAGACATGCAGAAATGAAAGAGATCTGTGAACAATTATCTATCAACATTGCCCAGGTCTTAGCCATTAACAGCCAACAACTGTAAAGGCAGTCCTGCTACACATAAGAGGACATTGCAAGTCACCAAATTCAAAAAGTTGCTTTATGTTCATTATTAAAACACCACCAGGGAATAAACATGCTCACCCTATTCATGCCAAATGTTTCAAACTCTGATTAAAATTCATAGCCCCAAATTCCACAATTTATATTTTCTTTGAATATTCTTGTTCAAACAGAAGATCTGAGGACCTATTAAATTTAACTTCCCATTCAAAACTATAACACATCTGTCATTCCCAGTCTGCCTCTGTAACACTGATGTCAGAGATAAGTAGAATTCTAAGTCCACAGATAGCCTGGAGCCCACAAGGAGGGTACATAGGGTACACAGCCCCATGTGTTCAATTTTCCTTCCCAAATTCACCAACTCAGTTTGTTCGCTTGTTTTCCTGAGGCAGGATAAACTTTAGAAAGAGGAAAAAAAGAGTTTAGAAAAATTTTCCATATGGCAACCAGGGGTAGAGAATGACAATAAATACAATTTGTACAAGTATAAGTAAATGTATATAAAGATACTTAACTTCATATTTTAATTATCTGTCTTGTTTCTCTGAATGTCTGTACACATCTATGTGTCTGTCAGTATGAAGGAAAATGCACATTTTCCTCAACATTGCCAATATCTGGGATTATGTAATATCAAATAATGGTTTATAGGTAGATAAAGTAGACAGATTATTTACAGTTGCATCTAATCTAATAATTACCTACAAAGATTGTTACATAAGAAAGGCATTTATGATCTTATATAAGAAGTTCAAAATCAGTTCCAGAATTGGTTCAGCAGCCAAAGGCTACTAGCTCTCTCAATATATCTGGGCAGCAAACTTCAGTGCATTGTTTGTTGTCTTTTTGGGGAAGGAGGGGTTATTTCTATTCTTAGCATCTTTTTGAGGTGATTCACTGTTACTTTTCTTATTAGAAGCAATAATTTCCATCAATCCTAAAATTATTTTTGAAAATTGTTTTATGGCCTTATATATATATCCAATTTTTATAAAAGATCCATGCATACCTAAGAAAAGTATATATTTATGCAATTATCTATTAAATTGGTCATTTTAATTGTTCAAGTCTCAAATGTTATTCCTACAATTCTTCTTCTGGGGCTATTCATAATTGAGAGAGATCTGTTTCACCCTTCTAGAATGATATAGATTGGCTTTATATATTTTAAGACTAATTTATAGGGTTTATCAGGCTTAAAATTATTGGTTATTAATGGTAAGATAAGACTCATTTTTTTATGATATTAATATAGCTCTTCCAATTTTTTCTTTTGTTTGGAATTTTCCTGGCATTATTCTTTTTCATCTTTTTTATGTGTCTTGTGTACTGTTTTAGATTTTTTTCCCCTACAAACGGTATATAGATGTATTTTCAGTCCAATGTGACAAACTGTTAACTATAAAGTTCAATATATTTAAATTTACTTTAATTATTTCAATATTTTGACTTATTTTTAGCATAGTATTCTCTATTTTATATTTTCCATAATTTTTTAAATCTCTTTGAATTATTTTTTTCTTCACTGGGATACCTTGAAATTTTTCATGTATACTTACCATAAAAAAGTCCCAAAGTAATCAGTGCTGTTATCATTTATCTGACAATTCTATTTCTTATCTCTTCACACAATATTTGCATTTCACATGACACTATTGTTATTTATTGCAGCTCTGTTTTGAACTATTACTTTTTTCTTTTTTTTTAGTAAAGATTTTATTTATTCATTTGACAGACAGAGATCACAAGTAGGCAGAGAGGCAGGCAGAGAGAGAGGAGAAAGTAGGCTCCCTGATGAGCAGAGAGCCCGATGTGGGGCTCCATCCCAGGGCCCTGGGATCATGACTTGAGCTGAAGGCAGAGGCTTTAACCCACTGAGCCACCCAGGTGCCCCTGAACTATTACTTTTAAGCCTGTGAGTTAGACATTATTCTTTGATACAGTGTGAGTTTATATTTACTCACAATTATACCCATTTCTCAGATGATTTATACTTGTCTTTTCCTATTGAAGTATATAACTTCTAAGTTCATTTTTTGAGGGTCATTAGTAGCAACTTACTTAGGAATTTCTTTTTTTGTGTGTATTTTAAAAATGTACTTATTTTCTCCAGTTTTGAATAATAATTTAGTTGAAGTGTCAGCTGAAATTCTCAGTGTCTCCATAACATATCTACTTGTAGATTTTTTTGATTAATTCTACTTTGTATGCTTTATATTTGTCTATTAGAAAATTCAACTCTTTCAATTCAATTCTTTTGGAAAATTTTTACCTAATGGCATTATCCAAAGGTATGAGTTCTGAATAGTCTTTTAATTTCATGCTACATTCTCCTTTAAAATATCCATTCTTAATCAGAAGATGAATTCCTTCAATTCAATGGAAAAAAAATGCCTGCTATATCTGACTTTTAATTCGACCATCATTTTCATCTTATGCAATAATTAATTGATTTGTACAGTTCACAGATATTCTGGTCTGAGATAGAAGGTTAACTGTGACAAAGGCCAAGCAAAAACTTCAACAAATCCAATGTGGCACATTCAAGCAAATGTTGCCTGCCAGACATTCTGTTAGACTGAAATGACAAGTCCTTTTTAGCCCCATTTTAGTCAGCCAACAGGTTTAGGCCAGCTTGGGAAGGTGTGACATAGGATGAAATGGCTCTCTACAGCTGAAACAGATAACGAAGGTACTAATTGCTGAAGGCTATCTGCTGACCACACTCCTTGCAGGCGGACATCATGTCCTTCCCTATTGGGGGTCTGGCTGTCATGTTTGTTTCCTAATCAAGTGACAAAAATAATTCCTATGTTCTAGAATAATTTGACCACTACTTATATATTGTAATCAGTTATAGATGCCACTATTTGAGGAAAATCACGCTGGAAAGCACAAAAAGAAGAGTCATCAAAATGAAGAATGCTTTGCTTATCTTTTGACATTTTTCAGCTGCAGTTATTGAAACAGAGAATTCAACTCAAATTGTCTTAAACTGTAAGCAAATGTATTCACACACATAATAGAACATGTAGAGATAAATTGGGATAGAGTTACTCACTTATGTCTTCGAAGAGCCAATTTTGGTTTTTGCAACTCTGCTTCTTTATTTTTATTTATTTATTTATTTTTAATTTTTTGGTCTTCTCTGTTTGTTTCATTCTAAGCTTCCTTCTCATGACCATTGAATAGCTAGCAACTGGGGCTATGTATTTAAAATGTGTATCTCTTTATGTCTTGTTGTCCACAGTTTTATCACATGTACTTCTTTAACTACAGTAGGTGAGATTATTGGGATCATGCCTACTCTTACTAGTGAGACTCATTCAGCAAAAATATACTTCATTTTGGAGAAGAGAATAAATGTAAAAATTTCCACTGCAGTGTCCTCTCAAATTCAAGGTTTTTTTTTTTTTCTTCTTACTAATAGTGATTGAGGAAACATCTGTCAAAAATAAACGTGGATGAATCTCTATTTTGGAAGGCAGCTGAAACTAATTGATATCTAAGTGAAAGAAATTCCCAGATCTAAGATTATATGATTATATTTTTCTTATTGTTGAATTGAGATCTGTTTTTTTTTAAGTGTAGGTAAGTAGAGGAATGTATATGACTGTGATGTGAATACTCTTTAGTTAGCTGTCTATTGCTCTTAAAGTTCTTTCCCTTAGTTTATATAACCTCTGATATAAAATTTTTCTTCTCCCAAACATGGTTCATTGTGTTTACAAAAAACTTACTCTCATCTCACAATTCAGTAAACGTTGATGGCTTGTTAATCAGATGGAATTATCTGAGCATTGATTTTTGATCACAAGCTTGCTCATTTGTAACAGTCATTTTATTTTAGTATTCAGTATAATGCTGGAGCCTTATCAAAACATCTAAACTTGAGTGTTTTTACTGTAACTGACATTTGGTGCTCATAACTATTACAGTGTGCTAAGTTGAACAAAAATACATGATAAACAAATTCACATTTAGTTGGATCAAATTATTTTTTGTCTACAAGGCTATCTATGCTATTTAAGCTATTTGAAAAAGCCAAATACTTCATAGGAAAAGAAATAAGCTTAACTTTATTCAAAATGATAAAGAGAAAAGGTATAAATATGGGGAAAACCAGCAGATAAAAATGGAGGACCACAGCCAAATCTCACCTAACATTTCCAAACCTAATTATTATTATTATTATTATTATTATTTGTAAAACCTTTCTGAAGGAAAGTAATGCACAGTTACACATTTTCCATTAAAGTATAATGGCCTCAATCTCACTCTTTATTTTTTTATCATTTCTAGTTCAACAGCTCCCTAACTTCTTTTCTTCACAGAGGGTGTATTTAGTAAAAGAGCAAAACTGCTCATTATATTGTCAAGGATAATATAATTCATGGTTGAGATATTTAAGAAGCCAGTTTAATTTTTAAATGTGTTATTGTTGTTACCCAGAATGATGAAGTTCACAGCTACCTGTAATGATGCTCAGTGTTAACTTTTTTCCTTTTGTTCTCTGTCTAAATATTCTAGTTACAGCTGAGATTTGCATTGTTGTCCCCCCAAAATGCTACTCTGATGAAGTGCACTATTGTTAGCATCTAATTCAACCACTGCTTGTATGAGAAAGCCTGATTTAACTTCCAAAGCTGATTATCATACATTTAGAAATGAATAAAAGAAGACTAGATTAATATAAATGACAATGCATTATTTAATAATACAGGATCATTTTCTGGTTATAGCTTAATACTAAGTTGGTACAAATGTGTTAGGTATCATTTAGGCCTTGATGATGGGTCCAGTAATTAATCTTTGACATAGAGTCTGAAATATCAAGGTACTCTGACTGAATCAAGTATACATAGTATAGGTATTATGCATAATCCAGCTCTTTGAGTTTGTACAGAAAGGAAATTCAATGTGTTAATTCCATCCAAAAACCAAGATGCTAATAAGATTATTATATATCATTTACTGTCTAGATTACATGTAAGACAATCATTTAAGAGGTTTTGTTTTTGTTGTCATTTTCTTTGGTCTTCTTGAAATGTGAAAGTATATTAGTTATAAAGAGGGGATATTTGGAAGAAATGCCAAGTTGACTGTTTCTTGTATTTCTTCTTGTAGTTACAAATCTTAGGCAAATTCCCAAAGAACACCCATCTCCAAGCTTAGAATTAAGCCACTCTCTCTCATAAGGTGAATTAGACTTAACAGAATTTGTCCCTAATTCACCACACTCTAAAACTCTTCAAAGTTCTTGTCATCTAAGAGCCATTATAAATATTATTCTCAATTCATGAAATGCATTTATTCCCTTGCCCTCATTCCTTCTAAGTCCTTACAAGTTAAATTTCACTTCATACATGGAAATCTGTTTAGGTTAAATCCTTTTTCCAGAAGTCCTTTTTTGGGTAATTCATAATCACAGTATAACTGATTATGTCTCAAATGAACTTGTATATCCTTTCTTTCTTAGTCTTAGAATGCTTCTCCTCTTGTCTGATTCATAGAAATAATTGTTGCCTTCATCTTCCTATCAGTCTAATCAGAGCATGGAAGATGGAGCATCATCTACCATTAGCCTGCCCAAACCATCTCCAACATGTACCTTAGGTTCATTTACTTCCTTCTCTTCATTTTACTGATAACATTTAATTCCACCACTATCTGGGATTCTCTAAAAACTTTGTGATTGGTTTCCCTTCCCTCCTATGATGGGCTGAACTGTACCTTCCCAACGATTCATATGTGGAAGGTCTAACTCCCAGTGTGATTATATTTGGAGATAGGTACATTAAGTAGGTACTTAAAGTTAAATAAAGTCATTAGCATTGGAGCACTAAGCCAATAGTACTGATGTTCTTATAAGAAAAGGAAGAGATATCAGGAGTGCATTCTCACAGAGGAAAAGCCCGCAGGAGGACAAAGAAGGAAGCTGTCTGCAATTAGGAGAGAGGCCACAGGAGAAACTAACCCTGCATCAGGGGTTATGAACTCACTTGATTTTGGACTTTCAGCTTCCAAACTGTGAGATAATAAATTTCTGCTTTTTCAGCCACCCAGTCTGTGGTATTTTGTTACAGTATCTCTGGCAGACTAATACCCCAATTTCATCTCTCTCCAATATAAGCTCTGTGTAGTAATCTTTTATGTAAGCATTTATATGCACATACAAATATATGAATATACGAACATATATATGCATATACACATATGCATATATATGTACACTTCTATGCGATTTTGACCAAACTCTGCAATGGCTCTCCATTGCCTTGGGATGAAATAATTCAAACCATTCTTTATCATGACCCACTATACTGTAGCCCTAGTGATTTGCACACCAGAAATAGTGGAGGACCTCACTATTAATTCACAGAAGATAACCTCATCTCAGTGTAACCCAGGCTATTCTTCAGTGGTCCATCCAATGTTTGCCTCTGCATGTTACTGATAAAGAAGTGCTTTGCCAACTTTTTAAAAACTATAGAATGGCTCTTTTAAAGACGTGTTTGGAATTGGAACACAGAAGGCCATGTCAGTGAACTTCTCATTTGCCTAAAGATTTGGCAGTGTCATCAAATGAAGGGATGATGTTCTGGGTCACGCAACAGCCATCAAGTCCCAGTCTGCCAGAATGGTCATCTACTTTATTTTGGATGTTAGCGGTACACAGATTACAGTCATGATGCTGAAGTTGTCTTGGATGTTCCTGTTCAAAGGACACAAGCAGTTGTAGGTGTGGGAAACACTGCTGACAATCATAAAAAAGATGACATACTTTTATGGTTCTCTCCCTTCACAAACATGGAATTATCAGCAACATGAGAACACATAATAACACTTCTTCCCAAGCTGTAAGTGAGCCTCAATTTTCTAAGGTTGAAGACACCATCGGACTGTACAACATATTTAACATTGTACCACCACTCTTTCAAGCTAATGGAATCTCATTCCTGAAAAATAAGGGTGATCTTCCCACTGGCCACAAGCTTCTTGTATTCAGGCAGATCGGTGCATTGAGCATACTATGAGAGTAAACCATGTAGTTGAGAAAGTGAGAAGTAATAGAATAGCCTCTGTCATGGTATTGAAAATAGTCCTATTTACCAGCTACCCAAACCTGCCGAATCTTTTTGCTCCAATTTTCATTATTCCATGAATCTGGTTACTGTTGGCACTAAAGAGAAAGTATGACTATCTAATGAGTTGTCAAGGGACTGCTTGTTTATTTAACAGACTTCCTTTCTCATTAGAGAATTTTCATGAGTTTAGGGACCAGGTCTTTCACAGAAGAGATTTGTTAATAAACGATTGTCCAAATTCAAATATACACAACAGAATTCAATCTTCCTACAGTGATGTATGAAAAGTCAAAGGCTAACTAGTCACATATCAAATAGCAAGTGCCAAATCACTCAAAAAGAATAATTTTACATAGAAATTCTTTTATTTAAACAATTAAATATATATCATTTTATAACTAAAATTTACATGATTTTTATTACCTAATGATTCCGAATGCAAACTCCTTATACACACACCTGCTTTAGTGATATATACATATGATTTCACAAGTCTAAAAACCAAAAAAACCCACATGTTCTCTTATACTTTCCAATAAACAGAAGCTGTAGGTTTGTCTTTGGATTGCCTGGTATAATTTTTAGGCAAGACATTTTCCAAATTCAAGGATTATGCTGTATGTCAGAGGAATGTAAGATACCATTGCACAGAAATTGTGAGGTTAAAATGCCACACAGAGAGATGCAGAGGGTCAGGTACAGAGGAAAGCTTGGGGGTAGGGGTGGTTTCTCTTCTCATTTAATGCTTCCCCCCGGCTAATTAATTTGGTATGTAAAGTACATGGAAAATAGTGATCTGCATTAATATTAAATGATCCTTTAGGACTTATGTTGGATTCTGAAAAAGAAAGTGATAGGTTATTGCAATTATCTTTAGACTTATTTTTCATTTAAGCATAGAGTTAGAAACTTTCTTAAAAATGGAACTAGTGACCCATGATTCATTTCTTAAAAAGACATTTAATAAATTGTAGTCAAAATTGCAGCCTCTTTTTTAAAATATGGCCAATAACTTTCAGAGTATAATTGCTCACTAATGTATGTATGTAATCTAAAAGCTTTCAGTCTTAAGCAAGAATAAAACAATACCTCATTCATTTTGCTTAGTAACAAAAATTAGCTATACTAAGTACGGTTAGCTTATTATCACTGACTGGAACTCAATCTCTGCTTGTCTATTTATATCAACAAGATCCATTATAAAAAGGTGCATGTGATTATATGGTAAAGGTGGACTTTAGGAAATAATTTAAAGAGGTCTATGAGGCATTCTTTTCTTAACAAGATTATATCATTAAAATAAGGTCAAAATATGTACATGAAATTAGAATGTTCATAATTTTTTTAAATACAGGGGTGTTTTCTTGATTTACACAACAGCTTACAGAAAATTGTGAGGATTATTTTGTGTCAAATAATAAAAAAAATTTCCTCAGGAAGACGGAGACAATGTACATCAGTAAACCCTGTAAATATGAGCTTACACATGATAAAAAAAATCCTACTTTATTCCTTTGCAGATTGAATAATGTATATATTTAAAAGACCACATAACTCAAAGTGTGAAAAGGGAAACCCTACTTGGAAAACTTTCTGGCATCATATTTATTAAAATACCACTTACTTCTCAGCCAACAAAGTCTTTCCCTGGTCTTAGCATTATTGCTCTTCAGCTAGATATCTACCTGGATTGCTTCATACCTCACATCATTACAAAAGTCAAGGCTGCCATATCTTGTAAGAGTAAGGCTGCTTCACACCTGATCTTCTGGACTCCTAATTCATAAACCTAGATTGCCTTGTCCACACACACTAATGCACTGTCCACGCTAATCTCAACATGTGTGCACATCTTATAAAGATCTCCATTGTCTACCCATTTGCCCAGGGTCAAACCTAAATGCTTTAACACAGCCTGCTTAACCTAGCTTCTGGTAACTTACAGCTTTACTTCATGGTTCTTTCTCTTGTGACATACACTCCAGCCATTTAGAAATCCTTATGTTTTCCCACTACTCTTTGGCCTCTGAGCTATAGTATTAGAAGGATCTCCTCCTTCTGGCTAGAGTTCTCCTCTGCTAAGTCTTCTTCTGATGTAGTCCAGTTCAGACTCTAGCAATCAACAGGCATTTCTTCTCTAGGAAGAGACCGCATACACAAAGCGTTGGTGAGATTTTCAGTCTATGTTCTCTTATAGCATGAGTATATGTCTACTGTTATATATGTGAGTCCTACACAGTGGGTGAAATTCCAAGAGGCTGGCATTAGTCCTTTTTTTTTCTCCTATTCCTATTACTCAGAGAAGTGCCTAGATTATAAAAGTTCAGTGAATAGTTGTTGATTAATGAGTTCTGAAGATAGGTTGAGATACATGTGTATTTACATTATTATTATTATATAGATGTCAGTGTTTGTATTTAATTATAGATGTTTATAAAATACATAGATTTTAGATATGTCTAATTAGATTTCTATGTAATACATTGAAAATGCCATATTGAGAAATTTGCATTTGTACTTTTTATTTCTGTATATTTATATCTGTCTCAAGAAATCTAAATTGACTTTGGCTATAATATCAAATAATGATAGTGCAAATAGTGGCACTCCACTATTTAAATGATTATTAACATATCTCTGGTGAAAACTTCAGGAAATACCAAAGAAGAAAGAGAGAGGAAGAGAAACAAAAATTTTATCAATTAGTTTAAGTTACTCAATGAAAACAGAATGTAGATAAAATAAGTAGAAGATATTAATTAACTTTAGAAAACATTTATCTATTGAACTTTGTTAAATCCAGGATAGAAGAGAGCCAAACACATTTAGTCTAGGTCACATGATATCCATATGATAGTAATACAAAATTTACTCACTTACTTAATAAACTCCTTGCAGTTAAGTTGAAAAATTGATAATCTAGGTTAATACCATGATCTGGAAAGAAAAAAAAAACTGCAATATTTATCTTACAGTAAACACACACAGCAGTTTCCTTGTCACTTGTAAAATGACGGTTTTATAATAAGATCCTACATTTAAATAGCACTTTGCAGTTTAGAGAGAAGCTCTCATATTCATTATCCAAAACCACAAATAGAAAAGCTGTGAATGTTTGTGCATATTTAGAGTAATTCAATCCAACATTGCCTACATAAGCAAAAGATATTTTTGAAGTAAAAGAAAATATAAAATCAAATTTTAATGTTTCTTTAATGAACAGATATTTTTAATATGAAATAGAATCCTTTTATTTTTTTTTCTATCTCTACTCAGTTTCATGAAACTGCTGATATTGGCTGAATGTCTTATATCAGAGAATCTCTTCATAGAGACAAGTATATAGTTTCAGAAACAGGAAAAACATATTCCCTAAAATATTTTGCTGCTACTAAAATTACTTTTGATATACCTGCTTAAAACTTTGGACCATTAAACATGAATGAAACACTACAGATAGAAAAATTTTTAAGGAGTTATGAATTTTGATATCTATAAAAATGTTCAGTATACATAAATAAATTAGAAAAGCATGAGGATAAATTTAATGTTGTTAGTTTCCTCAGCTAATACAAACATTGAAAATCAAAGTGAATTATAAAAAACAATTCAAGTTGATTTACATTGCCTGAACTGAAGAATGAGATAAAAGACAAGCTCTACTGGAAGATTCTAAACCATGTGTGATGGTAACGCAAATGAGAAACTTTTAAAGAGAATTTCATTCTTGTTGATCCTAAAGAAGTATTCAATATTTTACTAATGAGTTGGAATTTCTGGAAAAGATATTTTTCTGGATTCCAAACTATAACATCCCTAGGTACAATCAACTGAAACATTTCATTTATGAAAATTTAGTGACACAATTGGAAATAACTCAGTGTCACATGTCAAATACTGTGGTAAATTCTATTACTTTATAATAATTTGGTAAAAATATTTTAATATTTTATTTATAATAAAAGGTAATTGCATATAACAGATATATAACATTAAAATTATATTTATGATGTAATGTATAATTATATATGCATATATAATTAAATTATATATTAAAGATGTCGTATTGCCTTTGACTTCATTTTTTAACTCCTACTTCCAATCTATCAGCAAGTACTCTGAAATCTGGTCTTTACTAAACCATATTTGCAATCCTTTTTTTGTTTTTTAAAAGATTTTATTTATTTATTTGACAGAGAGATAGAGAGCACAAGTAGGCAGAGCAGCAGGCAGAGGGAGAGGGAGAAGCAGGCTCCCCGCCGATCAGGAAGCTGGATGTGGGACTTGATCCCAGGATCCCGGGATCATGACCAGAGCCCAAGGCAGCCGCTTAACAGACTGAGCCACCCAGGTGCCCCTTGAAATCCATTTTTGCTATTTTGATATTCCCACTCTTAAATAATTCCTCCTCTAAAAAGAGTTCTCTCTTGATCTCTTCAATAGTTTTACAATTTTGTTCACCTCAATCACACTTTTGTTCCATCATAAATCATAGTCTACAGAGCACCCCTTCTTCTTATTAGAAAATATGTCAGAAAGTTTCTCATAAATAAAAAAGTCCAGTATGTTATACTATAATGTATTTTGCCTATTAAACACTTGAAATGTGGCTAGTGTAACTGAGAAACTAAAATTTTAATTCATTTAATTTTAATGAATTTAAATTTATACAATCACATGTTGATTGAACAATGCAGATTGGACAATGCAGAGCAGAATCAGAAAGTCATGATGATTGTCTTAGGGGGCATTGAATGAGTCTCCCAAGACAACATATGTGACATAAAACATATTCCTTGAACTTTGCTATGAATTAACTATGAGTATAGCTAGTATGGGTGCCAGTCTTTACCTGTATTTTCTCAAGGAGAGCATTCCATAGGCTTCTTTTTCTCTTCAAATTATACTTTGACTCACTTTTTAAAATTTATATACAGTAAAATTCACCTTTTTTTTGTTGTAAAGTTCTGTGAGTTTTGACAAACACATAGTTGTGTAAACATCAACAAAGCCAAGATGTTGAGTCATTCCATTATTGTAAAACTTCCTCATGCCTCTTGATACTCAACCCCATTTTGGCTTCTTTATTGAATGCAGAAAACATTATTTCACTTCTGAGAACCACATGTTCAAAAATATGTTGGAAAAAACTTCAAGAGTTCCCAAAAGAACAAGAAAGACATCTTTGTTGATTGATCATGAGGAAATAGAAGGCCATTGGCTAAATGATATCTGAGAGAGGCAGATAACTGTTTAGAAAGTGTTACTGGCATAGTATAAACCTCAAAGGAAGGGATGAATGATTTATTTTGCACAGGGGAATGTGTTGAAACAGTGTAATAGAAAAGAAAAGTCTTCCTTTTAGAGAAGATAGTAGATAATTGATGTATGCACTCATTTGGAATAAATCTCCAGTGCTTAGAGCAATTAAATAATGAAATAATGGTGTATCTATATATTTCATTTTCATTAAGGGCAAGCTAATTATTTGCATAGAAAGTCTTACTTAAAACAGCAAAAAAAAAACCAGGTAAAATATTTTAAAACTCTGCTTCAAATTATTTTTTAAATAGTAGGATAGTGAAATTTACTGGGCCAGGATCTTGAGGAGGGGGGTAGAGGTTGAAGACCTAGAGGATTATCCAGGTCATCAGAGCTATTGTTTTTCTGTGGGATTTTGCCAGTTCAGTAGGAATCAGCTGAAATGGGAACAGACTAATAGAATCTAAGAAGCTGATTAACACTTTTGCCAACTTTACGAGGCTATCAGCATCAGAAATTGAAATCTAGGGACTTATAAGTTATGGATGAGCCCTATTAAAAAAAATCTCTTTCTTGGATTAGGACCCATCAAAGGTGTACCTAAGGAATAAATGTGAATTTTCCTACACCACAGATTCACAGATGCTGTCTCAATTTGGTGGTTCCTCAGCAGGCTCAAAATAGAATTTCCATATGACTCAATAATTTCACTCTTGGAATACTTACAGGAATAAAAAACAGGTATTCAAACAGATACTTGTGTACAGATAGTAACAATAGCACTAATCACAATAGCCAAAAAATAAATCATCAAATGGATGTCTAAACAATATGCAGTATATCTGTATAATGAAATTATTCAGCCCTAAAAGGATGAAGTATTGATTCATATTATGGTATGAATGAACCTAAAAAATATTATGCTAGCTAAGTGAAAGGAGCCAGACACAAAAGGTCACATATTATATGATTCCATTATATAAAATACCCAAAATAGTTAAATCCATAGAGAGAGAAAGCAGACTAGTGGTTGTCAGGGCTTGTAGTAAAGAGGAGTGAAGAGTAACTGTTTAATAGGTATGAGGTCTCCTTTGGGGGTGATAAAATGTTTTAGAACTAGATAATGTTTGCATAATATTGCAAATGCACTAATGCTACTGAACTGTACATTTTAATATGGTTAATTTTACGTTATGCAAATTCTATCTCAATAAAATAAAAAATAAGAGTAGGCAAACCATATGACACAGAAATTGCCCTCCTAGACATTTAACCCCAGAGAGGGAAAATATTATGTTCACACAAAATCCTATACACAAATGTTCACAGCTGCTTATCCATAATAGCTCCAAACTAAAAACTATCTAATGTCCTTCAGTGCATGAATGGCTAAACAAACTGCAGAACATCTACAGCCAGGGCACTACCCAGTAGTAAAAAGAAATGACTACTGACAGATGTAAGAACTTGGATGAATATCCACAGAATTATGCTGATAGAGAAATCCAGTTACAAGGGCACCTGGGTGGCTCAGTGGGTTAAGCATCTGACTCTTTATTTCAGCTCAGGTCATGATCTCAGGGTTGTAAGATCAAAACCCCACATTGGGCTCCATGCTTAGTGTGGAGTCCCCTCGTTCTGCGTCACTGCCCCACCTCTCCCTCCCTCTCAAAATAAAAAAAAATAGCCAACTATATATTTCATTATTCCATTTATATAACATTTTTAAAGATAAAATTATAGAAATAAAGAACTAATTAGTGGTATCCAGAAGTCAGGAATGAGTTAGGAAGGATGTGGTGTGGGTTTAGAAAAACAACAGTGTATTATTTTATTGATAGAACTGTTCTCTGTCTTTATTATATCAATCCCAACATCCTGATTGTGATATTGTATAGTTTTTAAAAAATGCCACCATGGTGGTAAACTCCTAAAGGATACATGGACTCTCTCTGCATTCTTTCTTATAATTCCCTATAATCTTATAATTATCTTAAAATAAGTTTAATTTAATTTAATTTTTTTAAAAATTTATTTATTTGTCAGAGAGAGGGAGGGAGAGCGAGCAAGCACAGGCAGACAGAGTGGCAGGCAGAGGCAGAGGGAGAAGCAGGCTCCCTGCTGAGCAAGGAGCCCAATGTGGGACTTGATCCCAGGACGCTGGGATCATGACCTGAGCCGAAGGCAGCCGCTTAACCAACTGAGCCACCCAGGCGTCCCAATAAGTTTAATTTTAAAAAGCTTACACTAATTCTTGCCATAAATATGAAAAGGACCACTTTTCTATTTTATGAGGAGAAGTTAATTTCAAAAACTAATCTTGACAAAGATACCACAAGAACGGATAGTTGCAGGTCATCATTCATGAATATCGTTGAAAAATATTTTACAAAATAGCAAAGTAAACTCAAAAATATATTTAAAATAATATGTTATAACTGAATTGAGTTAATTCCAGGAAAGCAAAATAGGTTTAAGATTTTAAAAAAATCAGTTTAGTATCCACCACAGTGGAGTGAATAAAAGAATAAAGGAGATAACCCATATAGTCATTTCAATTAGTGAGAAAATCATTTAATGAAGTTCAACATTTATTTATAGCTTAAAAGAACTCTTAAGTTATATAGTTTCCTCAAAATAATAAGATTTCTTTAATTTAAAAATTCAGCAAACATCATACTTGAGAGTGAAATGTCAAAACTGTTCTTTTGGAGATCTAGGAAAAAAATAAGAATAACTGCATTTATCTCTTTTATCAATATTCCACCATATATTCTAGCCAATGAAATAATATTAAGTAAATAAAGTATAAGCATCTGAAAGGAAGAAATAATATTATAGTCATTATGTTCACATCATAAAATTCTGCAGTTAGAATGTACAAGTACGCTATTAGCATTAATAAGTGCTTGCTTTTTGATATTCAGCTTTGTTCCAAGACTGGTCACAAAGTGGCTATCAATGGCAATGGACTCTCTGCTTTCTCAGTCGTTTCCTTTAAGAGAGGGAATCCCATGATAGAAAACTCTTCCCCAAAGGACTCTAAAAGACTTTTCTCCCATTAAAAATTTTTAAAATGTGTAACAAACTGAGGGTTGCGGGGGGGAGGGGGTCGGGAAAGGGGGGTGGGGTAATGGACATTGGGGAGGGTATGTGCTATGGTTAGTGCTGTGAAGTGTGTAAACCTGGCGATTCACAGACATGTACCCCTGGGGATAAAAATTTGTTTATAAAAAATAAAAATTAAAAATAAATAAATAAATAAATAAATTTTAAAAAAATAAAACTTTTCATTTAAAAAAAATTTTTTTAAATGTGTTATATAGCTTACATATACAAGAGGGGATAAAAGCAAAATATGTTTAGTTCAGTTATCTCAAAGTGAACCTCTGTGAAACTTAAATACTTAGGTTCAAGAAATAAAAAACAGCTTGCTTCTCTCAATGAACATTTTTCTCCTCTTAAAAATTAATTTCTCAAGGAAATTTTTCTTAATGTGGATATATCTACTAACATTTCTCATTTAAAAAAAATAAAAGTAATAAAATACTAAAATTTTAGTTAACTTAATAATGATATAAAATCTGTTATATTTTGATGAAAACTGATAGCTTATAACAATAACTATAATTTCAAAACTATAAAAAGTTAGAGATAAGTGCACAGACTTACATTTCTGTAAATATCTTTAACTGCTGGCTTAGAAGAGAATAATTTTCACAGATTGAAATAATGAGAAAAAACAGGGTTCCTACAAATACATAGTAAAAGGAAAGTATTTTAATAGTTTTTTAAGATAATAGTGGATATTCTTTTATGATACTATACCAGACAATATGTAATTTCTTAAAGATAGGTTGCAATGTGCAATCTGAAAGCTCATCATTAACATACATAGTTTGCACTCTGAGGGACTATAGTACTCATAAATGATTTGGAGCACCATGGACTTATCATTTAGAAAATATTGGTTCACTGAATCATGTAGTTCCAAATGTTATCACTTTTCATTTAAAAATATGTTTGAAAACTGCATCTGTTAATGTCACCACTGACCTAACTGGAAAAGTCTAAGAATTGGGAAGCTGCCAAGATCATAGTGAAAGATGCAAGTTTCCTAAAATTTTAATTTTCTCTTAAAAGGTTAAATTTTATCATTTAATAATGTAATTTGTTTTCCTTGAAGTGGCTGCTCACTTTATTTTTTAAGATTATGCCTGCCAAGCACTGAAATCTGAATAACCACAATTTGTTTCCATTTTGTTGCAAAGAATATTTTATTAAAAATCTGTGCTTTTTAAAAAGGCGTACTTGTTTTTTTTTTAATTTATCAAATGAATAAATATCACTGGCTTACCTTAAGTGAAGTTAGTATTTTATTTTTCTGCAAGTGACTATTATCATGGTTTAGTACCGTTGCTCTGATTTACTACATCACTTTCATCCAGTATTTCTTTGGCACATCAGTGCAAGTGTCAAAGAAGCAAAAAGGCAAGTAACAAACACCCAAGTGTTATTATGTTATTATGAAAATAATTTTGATCATCAGGATCCACAGTCCAGATGTCATGAGAAACATTTCACTGTGTAGCCAGAAATAAAGCAAGAAATAGTTTATATGAAAAATCCCTTATTAGCCTTCCAGTTAATTTCAATTTGGGTACATAACATGTCTCTTGGTGTTCCTCACATTGATACTTTGTAGTTGGAAAGAAGATGGTATATATATCCTATAATTTTTTTTAGGCAAATTGAATCAAATTTTTTATTATTTCTAGAGCTGGTATCTTGGAGCTTCAATCTTTTTATTGGTAAATATGAACGTTTTCAGAGTATAAGAGAACAGCAGTGAAGAAATTAAAAAAGAAGAAACTGAATGCTAAAAGTGATATACGACAATTACACAGTTTACACTACTTATAAAAAACCGTAACTCCTAAATAACACATTCTTATAGCTTTGAATGCTTATTTTTCATGCATAAATATATAGTTCTACAGGAAATAAAAGTAATGTAATTCATTATGAGATGTGACTATGATACACATGTTTAGAACCTTTATTTCCTTTTCTTCAATCAGAAGTTCTTCCCCTTTTAACACATATCTTTGTCATTGAAGTGTTTACTACAGAACCAGTATAAAACATAGGTGAGTCAATGAAATGGAAGGCATAAAAAATTGAAGTTTACCTGCCAATGTTCATTAGTACAGCTTGTTTCTATTCACAGAGATATAATGGAACAACAGACTCTATAGATAGGAATTTCATAGCTATTGAAAAACCTGAAGATTAGTGGTCTGGAATACTCATTTGTTAATATGACTGAGTCTCAAAATGTCCTTGGGGTCTATCTGAAGAATGAAATACAAAAGTTTAGTACCCATTAAAACAATTTACAAACAAGGACAACAACAAAAACTCCAGAGTTACTTTTAGTTCATTAAACATTTGCTATTAATAAGGGAAAAACCATAGTGGATTAAGGATGGATCCACAATTTGTTTAGCTAGAAGACTTTATGTTTGTTGTACTTGGTATTTTCTTTTAAGATTTTATTTATTTATTTGACAAAGAGAGATCAGAAATAGGCAGAGAGGCAGACGTCAGGGGGGGTGGTGGTGGGGGGAAGCAGGCACCCCGCTGAGCGGAAAGCCTGATGCAGGGCTTGATCCCAGGACCCTGAGATCATGACCTGAGCCGAAAGCAGAGGCTTAACCCACTGAGCCCCCAGGTGCCCCTGTACTTGGTATTTTTAAGTATAGTCATTAAGTAGATTATGTTTAAGTGATTAAATTATGTACATAGTAACCTAAGTTATCATTGAAGGAAAATAATTATAAATTGATTTTATTATTTCTAACCTAAAAAATACTTTTCAAACTATCATTACTTTATCCTTCATGGTTATGCCTTTTAAAAATAAAATTGAAATACATATATGTATACATTTTAGAAGACATATGTGTTGTGCTATGAGGCATATAATATGTATGTATCTGAAATTCCACTTATTTTAATGAAATATTTTTATCTATACATTACATTTTCAAATTATATGTTAATATAAACTTTTTGGTAATTTCTGATAACTCTAATGAAAACTGTATTGAAGAACAACTGAAGTAACTTTATCTTATGTATTGTTATTTTCTCTAATTTGCAAAAAAAGATTATATTCATCATTGACATGTCTTCATCTATTTTTGTCCCCAGTAATTTTTTCACTTGAAGATTGTATATTTTTCTCCTTATATTCTATTGAAGTCCATTTCACACCATTGACATAATATGGCTCTCTTCATTTGAATATTGGTCTCTACCCTTGGGATGGTGACTAGCCAAACTTTCACGCTTTCTGATAACTTGTCCTAGACAAATTATCAGAAACATAATGGTATAAAGCAATACAAATTTTTATCTGACATGACTATAGGTTAGAAGAATGACACAGGTCTTAATCAGCTAAAGTAAAGATCCCATCAGACCTTCATTACTTTCTGATAGCTTTAGGGGGTCAATTTTTCCCTTACCACTCCCAGCTTCTAGAGGCTGCTGGTGTCCCTTAACTGGTGGTCTTTTCCTCCATTTTCAAAGCCCGAAAATGAGGTTGAACTCTTCTCACATCTTAACACTCTCTTCTCGCTTCAGAGGTTACATCTTCCTCTCCAATTTTCTGACACTTCTGCTTCCCTTGTTGACTTTTAGAGTCCTTTTTATTTTTTTTAAAGATTTTATTTATTTATTTGACAGACAGAGATCACAAGTAGGCAGAGAGAGAGGAGGAAACAGGCTCTCCACGGAGCAGAGAGCCCGATGCGGGGCTCGATCCCAGGACCCTGGGATCATGACCTGAGCCGAAGGCAGAGGCTTTTACCCACTGAGCCACCCAGGCGCCCCTAGAGTGCTTTTTGATTACACTGGGCTGTCCTACATAATCCAAGATAATTTCTGTATTTTAAGGTCAACTAATTTGCATTGCTTAATTTCATCTACAGTCTTATTTCTCCTTTGTTATATAACCTAATATATTCATAAATCCTGGGGATTAGGACATGGACATTTTGGGGGAACACTATTCTACTCACCATAGAGCTATTCCATTTCAAACAGAATTTCTATTTGCCTCCCTCTTGCCCTCATTAGACACAATCTGCCTTTGTGCCTTTCTTCATGTTCTTTCCAACAAGTAACATTGACCCATGATCTCCTTCCCTAACTGTAGTTGGACTCCTGCGTAAAACCCAATTGTCTCTCTATGAAGCTTCACCCTCTTGCTCCAGCTACAGCCATCTCTTCCTTGCTAAAATTTTGGAAAATTTATTAACTCTATGAAACAATAAAGTTTACATATGCTGCTCTCAAGTTTTATTTTGTTTTGTTTTCCTTTCCAGTCATTTCAGTTCCTTAAAAGAACTTGAATCTCCATGGAGTAGAAACTAAATTATATTACTTTTTATGTATTTGTGCTTAGTTGTTCACAGACTTTAATTAAATATTTTTCTATAGCAGGATTCCATTTTATGTTTGAAGAGACTAAACCAATCTAAGAGAAACCCAGCCATGTCGCTTGTATTATGTAACTGTTTTTGGTCACATAGAAACTTCTAAAAGCAAAGAATCAAAGGATGGAATTTTTAGTTCAATAAAAAAGAAGCCAATACTAATATTAATTTTCACACTTTTGATTCTAAAAAAATGCTTCTTGATTAGAATTCATATATAAAACTAAAACTGAGGTTACATTGAGTAAGTGTGAATATCAGTTAAATATATAGTACCTTTATTTCACTTGTTTTCATATGGTCTTTTCATGGTGATTGCCTTTTGACCATAATCCTTTCTGGTCTTTACAAGTAAAAAAAAGAAAAGAAAAATTTTTTCAAGTAAAAATTCAATATATATATAGTATTAGTAATACATCTCATTAGGGGTCCTTTAATGAGAGTGATCCTAGATGTTATTTTGTCTCTTCAAAATAGGGCTGACTAAAGTAGCTTAGGGAAACACTCCCTAATTGCTTCTGTGCACTGCTGAATGCTGTTTCATTTGCTGCATGGTGAATAGTACCAGCTTATCATAACTATTTGGCAGGCTACCATACCATAGCTACCTAACTTTGTCTTTCTTCCTATTATAATTCTCTACCTTTCTACATAGCACAAAGTTTAGGAGCTCTATGCCCCAAAGCAAATATATTTTTTATGCTCAGGGCTTGGAAGTTTCAAAAATAGTGAGTTTCATCTGTTGTACATTACTTATTACATATGAATAAGCCTAAAAAGCTTATTAACACAAGTAATTGCCTTACTATGTATTAAAATAATGATATATCGGGGATATAAACTATCCATATAAACTATGCATATCCATAAAGATACCAGAGATTTCTTATGAACAGGAATGTTAAATACCAACAAAACATATTTTATCTATATATGTCTACTGTACTGGTATGTGAGAGCATTATGAAAAAATGTACTGTTGGCTAATTTTAAACCATGTGGAAGGCTCTGAAGGTTTCCCTCCTGAACTTTATACATGGTAGAAAATCTTGATTCTTTGTATGCCAACAGAAAGATGAACTCTGTTTTGGCAATTTGAGTGTGGTTTTTTGGGGGAAGAAACAGTCCAACTAGTCTTAAGATGTCACACCAAGCAATACTGAAATAAGATCTCTGATTTCTAAGTGTGAACAATACCCTGATACTCAAATTTCTTACAACATATATTTGGTGAATAAATTCTGAAGTTTTACTTCACCAAAAAAAGCCCCCACTTATAATAAAATTATTGTTTACTTAACATAACCGATGTGTGTGTTGAAGCCCGCAATGGTCATTGGAGAATAACTGCAATAATTAACAGGAAAGGTTAAATGAAGGTTTCCTTACATATTTATCCTATTTGTGACTCCTGAGAGCACCTACCAACATAGCAGCAGCAATGAGGTACTATAGCAAGACAGAAACTTCAACCTATTTGGTCAGATGGGTAGGTTATATAGTTCAGAAAATTTAAAAAAAAAGTTTGGAAAAAGAGAGAGAGAGAGAGGCAAAAACTAGATTGCTATTAAAATAATGGGATAATTAAAAATAAAAGGAAGAAAAAATATTATAGAAACTGGACCTCCTGGTCACGGAGACTACAGGAAAAATGACGTACACAGAAGACAAAACAAAACAAAACTAGTCAGAGCACTCCTGTGGGTCTAGCCAGAAGACCAGACTTGAAGTTGAAATATGAAAAAAATAAAAAGAGTGAATTCTATTTAATAACTCTTTACTTCTAGGTGTTATGGTAGAAATTTTTTTAAAATATGCACAAATACCATAAGAGGTGTGCATTATTACCATTTTAACAATAATAAAATTGTGGTTCAGAGACTTTAAACAATTGGGGAAAAAAATCAGGAGAGCTGAGATTCAAAAGCTTTTATGTACCTCATTAAAAAAAAAGCCTAGTTCTAAGAAAGTGAGACACTTAAGGAAATATTTCAAAAACCAGGAAGTGAAGGTGGAAACCCCGGACTAAAACTACCATAAAATAACAGAGATTCCAAACATTGTTGCATGAAGTGAAATGCATAGTTCTATCCTTTCAACATGTAAGAAACACAGGTGACTGAATTATTGCAGTGACTTGACACCAGGATAGTTTACTTTCGTAAATATTTCAGCTAAAGAGGATTATGATTTGTAAAAGACACTGACAATTTGTTCTGATTTTCAGCCTTTAGCAAGCTTTTAGAGAAGAGACATGGACTTAACTCAAATTGGGTTTAAAAGTTGGGTTTCTTTTGGTTGCTCTGAATTTAGTTTTAAGGGAAAAAATGTGATATTTTTCACAAGTAGAAAAGGACGTGGATTAAAGAATAGTAATGAAAATAAGCATCTATAGAAGGCTTAAATGAAAAATATTACCACTACTTTTAAGTCTTTCTATTACACTTCCCACCTACCTCCCTGCTCCCAAGTTAAACTTTTTCATTCTTCCCCAGATGTAACTGGTCTTCTGAATTCTTTGCTTATCATTTCCTTCCTTTTCTTGTCATTTTTAACATATTTGTGCATTCCTGGACAACATACTGTTTAGTTTTTTTCATGTCTCCAAAGCTTGTGTACATTGGGTTATAGTGTATGTACTCTGCAGTTGGCTTATGTTCTTTAGTATTATGTGGTAAAAATATATATTATGTGGTAGAGATCCATCCATTCATATTGATGGGTATGGTTGTATTTAATGTTTTTCTTTGCTTTGCTGTCTAGTATTCAATGGTATATAAATACCAAATTGATCATTCTCTTTTTTATGGAAATTTGGACTCTTTCCATTCTTATTGTAGTTATTATTTGCCTTAGAGTGAACTTCTCACTAGCAAAATTAGTTTACTTGGAAATAGCAGAGAATTGCAATTCAGGACGACTATGGTAAACCATAGGCAAATCCAGAGAACTGAGGGCAAAAAGGCCTGCTTTTAAAGGGGACAGAAGTAAGCTGGGGGCTCTTTCTTATAGCTTCTCATTGGCTGAGTGTGGAGGTTTCTCTCTGGCAGGGCTATTGCTGGGCAAGGAGGAATTAATTCTTCCTTCCTTCTACTGAGGTATGTAAAGTAAGATTTTTCCTGTTGGAGAATACTAGGTTTCCTTTTAAGGGTAGATGCATAAGAGCTCCCTCTTCAAGGCTCCTGCACTCCATTTTAATGAGGTTCCTTTTATTTATTTTCAGTGCAATACACTTAGAAAAATAATGCTCTGCAGGCAAGAGGGTTCAAACATCAGGGAACTGAGGTCTAGTGTTTCAGTCAGCCCTTCTCATTTATTTGTAAGCTACAAGCGGTATGTCTTTATGGAAAAATGAAATATATAAGTCCAGCAGATTGAGGGGTGCCCAGATGGTTCTGTTGGTTAAGTGTCTGCATTCAGCTCAGGTCCTGATCCCAGGGTCCTAGGATCGAGCCCCATGTGGGTCTGGCTTTCTGCTCAGTGGAGAGTCTGCTTCTCCCTCTCCTTCTGCCTGCCACTCCCTCTGCTTATGCTCTCTCTCTCTCTCAAATAAATAAAATCTTAAAAAAAATAAGTTCAGATTGAAGATCCCATTTTTTAAAATAGAAACTAACATATCAGGGAGCATTTGAAAAGTATTATAATTATTTTTAATTAGATGGATTTCTTTTCAGTTCAACAATCTTCTGTGGTTTTCTTTATCCATTGTTTGATTTCTATGATCACATACTTGTGGTTATAAAATAAAATGGCTTCATATTTTAAAATGTACACGTATGATCTACTTATTAGATTTAGTTAATACATTATATTATCTTACATTTCCAGATCAAAGCATAGGAAATGTAGAAACTGAATACATTCCAATAACATTTTCCAATACAAAGCTCAATTTCCCTCTGAGACAAATAAACGGCTCATGGTGGAGGCTTATAAGAAAATGCTTCCAAAGTTATGTATCGGATTTTATTCTTTTCACAACAGTAGAAAGGCTTTCTGGTGAGAAAAATGTGAAGTTAATAAACCCCACTTCAATACGTCCTTTGTGTCTGCAATTCTCTGTTCCTTTAGCCAACCTGCTTTCTAAATGAGAAGTAAATTGACTTTGCAGGCAAAAAAAGCAAGTACACATTAGACAGATTGTAAGCTCAGCCACAGACTGAGCTAACTAGACCATTTGTATTATTTTCTAAAAAAATATGTAAATACACTGCATGTGATATCATCTCAAAATTCATTTAGGAATCTTTGGTTTCTGTTGCATTTTATTTGTCTTCTCTATCAATATTCTACTTTCTCATGTATAGACAAAGCCTTCTGACTGCCCACTCTTTACAACTTTATCTTAGGGACTTCCAGGCATGTTTTAAATCTTAAGTTAAGGCATCTATAGAGTCACATGTCAAATATTTCTTGAATGTCCTGAAGATTTTATTCCTTTCAAGTTTACTCATTATTCCACGTTTTCGAAAAGGGAAAAAAATAGCAGTCATTGTACTCTTCTATTTTATTTTCTGAGTAAAATTCTTTGTTCCCAGAATAGCAACCATTCTGGAGTATGCCCCCTTCTTCCCTCCAGGTCTGCACAATTTTTCTTCTACCAGTAGTTTACTGCAAACATATAAGGAGGCATCCTTTTATATCTGTGAGTTCGGTAGTTCTGACTCTACTATCAAGCTCTGCTCTACTGTTTATTCCTGCTTATTGGAACAGTAGATCTATCTGGGGCTATGCACGATAATCCATGTAATTGCCAATGGCACAGTTTGCTGAACAGCCACAGTGAGTCAGTTACTGCAGTGGTTACAAAGAAAATTAAGTCTCATTTTTTACCTTAAAAATCTTAGAGTTAATGGGAAAAGTGAGTTAGAATATATTCCAAAGTATAAATATATACAATATAAGATATAAGTACACGAGAAAGAAAATAAAAAGTCCCATAGAGAACATCTCATTAAAGAAGATGAGAACATTTACTCTTACCTTGTGAAATTAGGGGAAAACATTATTATTTATTCTTTGTGTGTGTGTGCTGTGAATTTCTTGTAGCATGCAGGA
The DNA here is from genome assembly GCA_004024625.1 of Mellivora capensis. Taxonomy (NCBI): domain Eukaryota; kingdom Metazoa; phylum Chordata; class Mammalia; order Carnivora; family Mustelidae; genus Mellivora; species Mellivora capensis. The sequence continues at coordinate 36,581 of PISX010012726.1, forward strand.
ATATATGAAAATAACATCCAATTTTCCAAAATTTCTCTAAGACTTGGAACTATTTTTTTCTGCTCCTATCTTCTTTAGTCTCTCCCTAAACCCATGCCCTACACAAAGGACATCGGAGCTTCATGAGTATGTGGTTTTGTGTGAGTATAATGTTCGTGCTTCTCTTCTTGGAAGTATACATATTATTTCACATAGAACTCACAAAAGGAACTATGATATCTATAACTATTTTACTATTTCAATTGCATTTGTACCTATAGGCATAAATGCATTTTGGAAAGGTCAATAAATGCTCATCGTAATTGCTATTTAAGGACATTAATTCCACCGCTGTCCTTCTGGATTTCCTGATACGAATGCATATCTTTGCATAAGAGCTTAATTCAAAAGGAGAAAAAAGTCGAATGGGCTATTCAGGAGTTACATATTTCAGTTATATACAATACCCGTGAGACTTGTGATTGCTTTTAGATTAATCCTAGTTTTATACTGGGATGAGTAGTAGACTATGAGTCACAAACTACAGTCTAAATCCAAATTGAAGTATTTAATAACTGAGATCATGGAAATAATCATGTGAGGTCATAGCCCATCCGGTGCTGAGGTTTGGTATCTCCACCCTGAGATTCTCTGAGGCAGCTCTCTATCCTTATCATACATTCCCTGAAGATCCTACTAGTTCAAGTACATTTCTCTTATTTGCATATTTTATAATTGAATTATTCCACTTAGATAAATTACTCGAAGCCAGTAGTTATCATATAGTATCATATAGCTATAGACAGATACACTACTGATATTTATATTTAATAATTAAATACCATTCTTTTAATAACGACCAGATGAGAAGATAGAGGGGCACATTCCAATACTCCAATTCAAAATGAAAACCATACCAATATGAAGAAAAATGTGTGGATTTTAAAAATGAATAAACAGAACGTGACATTGTAAGTAGGTAAATTATTTAATAATCAGTTCCTCAAACTATTTTCAATCAAGAGACATATCCTTCCAATAATATAGAGAATTTCCTAATGAATAATCATAATAAATGGCTGAAAAGAGTCCATTTCAAAGTGTAGGATGAAAATACAATGGCAAACTCTTGACCTTTTTGAGTCATGCTATCAAAGAGGAAATAATCTGAAACAGAGCTGTACTACACAGCTACATAATAGCCCCATTATGAGAGTGAACTACCCTTGTCTTGTAACTGGGTATGAGTCTCTGAATAGTGTCAGGACCTTTTAAATGTCAGAATTTTCTGGCTCTGGGTCTCTTCTGTCTGTTCTGCATGGAACATTGTGACTGGCTTGCAATAGATGGATAGTTTCTACTTAAAAATTTCCTGAATTCTCCCTTATAATCAGAGTTGGTAATAGCTGTATGAAGAAAGATTAAGGGAAGTTAGAAAGTACTAGAGAAAAGCTGGACTGAAATTTTAAACTTGCATTAACCTCATAGTGGGGATGTATTAAGATCAAAACTCTACAACAAATTTCAATGTAAATACTTGAAATTTACTGCATGCCTTATGGAATATAAGTACTTTTAAAGACACAGTTCCAATTTTAAATATTTATTTGTTCAATATATTGATTTCAATTGTTAAACATGGTACTACCTAAAAGTTAACAAATCTGATTACTTAAAAAACAAGTTTTTGAATTCCTAGTTGGACCTGTTCTTCATCCCTCTTAATCTTTGTCCAAACAAATATACTTAATACATATCCATGAAGCTCTTATGGGATGCTGACCTTATTAGTCAGGTAATGACTTTTTATAACTAAGATATCTAAGTAACAGAAAGACTCTCCAGGTGCTCTTCAAATATGCATTTGGTTTTTTGTTTGCTTGTTATCTAAATTCAATTAGCCAACATATAGTAGTACATCATTAATTTCAGATGTAGAGTTCAACAATTAATGAGTTGTGTATAACATCTAGTCTCATCACATGCATTTGTTTTTAATGTATTCCTTTCAAAACTATTTTGATATACTTCAAAATTTCTTCAAGAATTAGTAATTTCTGTAACAATATCTCTTTTTAGAAGTTATCTGTGAATTTTATGAGAGCTTAATGTCTAGAACCTAGAAAAAAGAAAGCCTATTATTTAGAAATTGTTGAAAATCTTTATTTTAAATCTGGGCACAATTTTAAAAGACACCCTTAAGTAGAAGAATAAGTGTAAGAATTCAGATCAATAACTGTCTGAGCTTGAAGCCTATAATGATTCACTGGCATTCAGCATATTTTATTATCGGTTACCAGATTCTATCACTTAACAAAGTAAATGTAAACATAGATTTCATTAAAATAAATATACCCAAACAGAGTGGAATAAAATTTTTTGATATTAAAAAAAAAGAAGTGAAAAGAAAAATGACCCCTGTGTAATATTTATGTGAATGTATTTCTAGCAAATCCTATGTCCTAAAAAGATCTTAGAATAATAATGCATTTACTCTAATCCTATTATCATTTTTGCTTTGTTTTATCTAAAGAAATTTTAACTGTGATGGAAATTTTTTTTAACTATTAAAAAAATGCTGAGAGGAAAAGTTTAAAGATTTAGTTTAATATGAGTCAAAAATCAATATTTTTCCAAATTTTACCTAGAAACAGAAAATACCTCTCATTTGGTGGAAATATTAAATACGACTTCATTTGGGGCAGCTGGGTAGTTCATTTGGTTAAGTATCTGTCTTCAACTCAGGTCGTGATCCCGAGTCCTGGGATCAAGCCCCATGTCCAGCTCTCTGCTCAGCGGGGAGGCTTCTTCTCCCTCACCCTCTCCCTCTTCTTGCTGCTCCCTTTGCTTATGCTTACTGCTCTCTCCCTCTTTCAAATAAATAAATAAATAAATAAAAATCTTCAAAAAATAATAAAAAATAAAAAATTCATGACTTCATTCTGGGCTTAGGTAGAATACATTACAGAAAAAGAAAGAATTAACAACTTGTTTAATGGAAGTTTTGGTTAAGTATCTGAAACAAGGCTTATTCTCTAAATTTAAAACTCTTCTTTTGTATACTCATTTGCAGAAAAAAAAAGACTATATCTTATCCAAGAAAATAGAATGAAATTGAGGAAAATCTAAGCTAGAACTGTTATTAATTTATTTTAAAAAACATAATTTGATTTCAAATTATTTATCCTATAATATATGATAATGACTATTATTGGCTCTATTTCTGTCCTTCTGAAAACTAAAGTTAAATATTAAATACCACATAACACGTATATAAACATTGAATTTTAAAATAAGTAGTTTAGCAATAGTAAATTAATTAAATAACCGGGTTACATATTATGCTAAAATTTCTGAACTTAAAGCAAAAAAAGGCTGTTTCTTATTTGTATTTGAATATTAGTAGAAATTATTAAGACCAAAACAGATTTTTAGGTTTCCATGGGAGAATTTTTTTTACAGTTATCATAGCTTATGCATAACTGATAAAAAAGACAATTAAATTGAGGCACTTAGATTGTTGTAACAAGTGACTATATGCTCTAAAAATGCTTCTAAAAATTATTGTGAGCCTGGAATGAGTAAGGTTGATATACCCCTTTAGTGTTTGCAAAACACCAAATACATAATACCTTTTATTGTTTTTGTGACTATATGTTTTCTCCTAAATTATGTACTTTCAGAAAAATTGAATTTATCATTCTTTCCATTCATAGCACAAATTCAGTTTACTCTGCTCATGAAACCAACTACACATATGGTAAAAGGTAGAAATCCAGCTGCATTTTTTTTCCATATACTATGAAATTCCCCCAAAACATCTACTAAAGATATCTATATATTTCCCATTTTTATCATAAATGTCACTTACACATAGATTTTTCTGTCCTCTTTACTCCATATCATCAATTTGCTATCCCTAAACTAGTTCTATATTATTTTTGCTGCTAGAAATTCATTGCATGTATTATAGTATATGCTGTTATCTTATTATCTACTCAGGGAAGTTTTCCATTTTCCTTTCTATTTTCTTTAATAAAAACTAATTTACGTATTTTGAGGCATTTTGAGAAGTTTAGTTCTGTAATTTAAAACATATCATTTCTATTTTGTACTTGATATCTTGGAAAGTACACTATGTATTAATTTGCTATTATTGCCCTTGTATCTTGATGCTTTCTCCTGGATTTATTTCTCTTCAATTAAAATAGTTCCTCCAAGAATATTTCAAAAATAATTCTTTATATAGTTAAATTTTTACAGCTTTTTAAATCTCAGAATATCTTTATTATGCCCAAATATTTATTGCTTATTTATTTCAAAATAAAAATTGATAATTCTTTGTCATTACTGTTTGGAAAATATTACTCCATTGTCTTTGTTAGTGCAATTTAGATTTTTCAAATATGATATATATTTCTTGTTCTGTTGTGGAACATTCTTTTGTTTTTGGAATGTTTTACATTAATTATTAGGTTTTCTTTAGTTCTACTAATTTTCATTTTAAAGTCCCCAGGCATAACTTTTCCTCAGATGTCTGGTCAGCTCCATATGTATCTTTTCTTTTCTTTTTTTTTTTTTTTAATTTATTTATTTGTCAGGGAGAGAGAGAGAGCGAGCACCGGCAGACAGTGTCAGGCAGAGGCAGAGGGAGAAGCAGGCTCCCTGCCAAGCAAGGAGCCCGATGTGGGACTCGATCCCAGGGTGCTGGGATCATGACCTGAGCCGAAGGCAGCCGCTTAACTGACTGAGCCACCCAGGCGTCCCCATATGTATCTTTTCAATCTGAGATCTATCGTTAATAATTTTTGGAAATTCACAGTGACTTCTTTTCAAGTATTCTTTTCCTACATTTACTGTTTTCTTATATATGTTAACATGTCAATTTCCATGTTTCTTGTCTCTTATTTATTATTTATTTTTCATCCTACTTTACCTTTCTGGTACATTTATATATTTTATTTATGTATTTGCATTGGAAAATTCCTCAACTTGATATTCTAGTTCAGTCAATTATTCCTTATCTGTATCTATGCCTTATTCATCTCATGGCTACTCATGCTTGATGTTACCTGTAGTTCCTATCTTTCTCAGGTATCTATTATATTTATGTTAAATTTTTGATCTTCCCTATTTTTTTTCACTTGTATGAATTGACCAGCCATTAATTTATTTATTTCATGATTGTGGCAATTTTCTGCCTGTCAACTCCTATTTCCCTGTGGCAAGTACTTTGGCTAGAAATTTATATACCAAAGGGAGATTTCAAAATTTTGGGCCTCGGTTTTGCTCCTCTAGTCGATTTGAAGTATCTATGTGTGTATGTGGGAGTATATGTTGGCAGTGTTTGTATGAGGTTTACATTGATCAGAGCCATGTCTCGGGGTTGTTCCATTCCTTGACAGGATCCTACCACTTCCCACTTCCTTATGATAACTCCTTAAACTTTGAACTTTCACTCTAGATATCTTTTTTTTTTCTTTATCTTTTTATCATGATCCTTTAACCTTGGTGTGTAGGTGTGGGTGTGTGAGGAATGGGGGAGGGGGGATGGCTAGCATCATTCATTATTATCTACTTATCTCACCTCAGAGTGGATGGTCTCCTGGTGTTGTATTACTGAAACATGGTGATGCAAGGAAAGAGGCCAAATATGACCATAAGTAAGCCATTTCCCTGACTATGCTTTCTGTCCTCTGCCATAGTCTGTAGTTTTCTTCCCTTAAGTTACAAATTTTCTCTCCTCAGGAGTTTTTCATAATTCTTAATATGGGTTTTTATTTTCCCAAAATCCATTCACATATGTCTCATTTTACTGACTTCTTCGAGATTGCAATGTGAGAAGGAAACAGCAGCCCATTCTAGCAAGTAATCTTTTATGTTTCTTTAATTCCTTTTAGTAAATGTCTCTTTCATTAAATATACGCTCTGAAAGGGCAGGGACCATATTTAACTGCATCATTCAATATTTTCTCCCTTATATATAGAATGTAGTGTGTCCTTGGTCACTCTTTTATGGAATTAATTGATATATAAATACCTAGTAGAATGAACAAATGCAAATGTTTAAACATATAGAAAAGGTATCATATCTGAATATTAAGTCCAAATTCCAAGTTTCACCAATGAAATATTGTACATATATTTTTGCTTTGTAATTAAACACTATATATATAGATGAGAATTAGACAGGTCTTAATTTCTATGGAAGAATCTGGTCTTTATATGACCAGGATCAGGTTGTTTAAAAGCAGCCCCAGGTTTCTAGATAAATTCTCTCCTCTCTGTTCCTCTTATTCTCTCTGTCTCTCCATCTTTTAATTTTTCTTATAGTCCAATGAACACCACTCAAGACCATAGCTGATTTTTGCTCCAAACACATACATAGTTCTTTCTGTTGGTGAAATTGGCTGGACTGCTTGTGAAGTCTGATGCCTTCTTTAATCATGCATGAGTGCAATTTAAGCCACATCCTTTCTTTTGCTTTCCCTTCTTCTTCATCTAATTGATATTTGAGTCCATCCTCTTCAGGCCTGGGATTGGGTGGTAACTGTTAGAGAATGGCAGCCCCTGATTTCCAGGAGCTGGCCTGATAGTATCAGGTAAGCTTTAGTATTGCTATGCACTAGCAGGGCCCGCATAACTTGGTCTTGGGGTTTTTCTGTTGGACATCAACAATTTCAAAAACATCACCAAAAGACAAATCTGCATTGTGACAATGGTACATCAAGACAAACATAAAAACCACTTAATAGTAATATGTGTTCTCAGGAAAAACATGAACATTGTCTAAATCAGAAATAACTAAATATTTGCCTAACCTGGCTAGTTTGGGTGACTGCTACTTCTTCACAGTGTTAGACTTGCTCTCATCTATCCTTCTTTTAGATAAAACTTATGACGAGACCCAGCCATAGATTGTCCCTACCTCATGAAAGTATCTCATCCAGAAAAAGCTTATTTCCTGGAATCCTCCCCAATATCACTTAAACAAAACTCAAATAAGCTTTTTTTCTAACACACCCCCACCCACGGTGAGCTGCTCCACATTTCCCCATGATGGGCATTCTCCTTTGCTAAAATAAGAAATACACTCAACTTGTAGAAATACAGGTGGATCCTGTGATCTTTGGTTAAATTGCATTTAAAAAAAAACAGAGAGAGAAAAGAAATACAAAACAACTTAGAACTATCAAAATGAGTCACAAGAGGGATGTCCAAAATATTTTAAATTTTTGTTGTGTTGCACTAAAAGCTCTAAGCTCAGGTCTACTTTCTAAGTAAGTCTCTGAAATTCAGATCTATCATGTCAGAATTTCTTGGAGTTCATTTTCAATGCAGTTTTGGTAGAGAGAAGGTACTTTTTAAGCATACAACCAGCTCTGCGTCCCATTAAAAAAGAAAAAAAAAATTCAGAAAATACTGACCTCTGAAAAAATTGCTTGTGCCTCTTTACAAATATTTATGTGTAAGCATAGGAGTTAGTATTACACAATATTTCTGACTTTTTATTACCTATGTATAAATTTGTTAATAAGTAAGGTCTCTGCTTAGCTGGGATGGTCTACCTAAAAAAAATAAAATAAAATAAAATAAAATAAAAAGTGTATATGCAGCTACCAGTACAAGACTGTTTTATTATTGAGAAACTCTGAAAACTCTGAGTTCTGGTTTCATTTTGGTTTGTAATAAGTTTGACAATTCTGAGCATATCATTTTGCTTCTTTGTCGAATTTCCCTGCTGTGAAATAGCGAGAGCCAATCTCCTGATGGGGAAAGTGTGAAAATGATTAATGTTCAAGAAAGGTTGCCACCCAAGTTCAATGCATAATTATTTCACTAAATCACAATTTTCTTGATGTTCAGATCAGTGCTCTACTCTTTATGCAGCAATAACTGATTCAGACTTCATTTATAAAAAGAACAAAAAAGAAAGAACAAAAGGGAAGAGAACTGACAACACAACGCAAAGAGAAATTACAGCAATATGAACTCTAACACTGTAGCATTCTTTCACGGTCTGGTACTTTTTAATCTTGAGTCACAGATGGAAAAATAAAGGGAAAAAATAAGGCACAACCATCATACAGTAGGCGAAGCAAGTGAGATTGCTTGGATTGATTACTCTGAACTCCAGAAAACAACTACAGAATGTCTAGAATTCCCCAGACATGGCTACTGTGGTTTTGAGTAGTGGCTCAACAGCTTTCATTTTCAGACAGATTACCTATGTGCCCCAATTTTCTGTCTCAAACCCTTTATTTCAGTGTTGATTTGGAAATAACTCATGGCTATAGTATTTCTTTTGTTGCCTATAACCCCATAGACGATTTTGTTTCTGATAGCGTAACAGCTTTTACTTGGCAAATAAGAATATGAGAAAAACATGTAGTTATATTAGCTGTTCCATTTCATAATAATTCTACTGGGCTCATAAAGTTCAATCTCTCTCTCTCTCTCTTTTTTTTTTTCTTTTATAGTGTCTCTGAAGTCAGTTGGGCCTAGTTAATTTGGAAAAGTTTTAGGGAAAATAGCTGAAAAATAATAAAATTAGGTAAGTGTTAAATTGATCTTCAAAATTTCTAAAGTATAATTAATTAGTATGATCTTCCCAGGAAAGAAATGCCTCTTTTAGAAATGAGAATTTTCCAAACACTGACACATACACATACACATACACACACAAACACACATTAAATTATATTTTGAGGTAATATGTCTGTGTATATTCAGGAAGTTAATAGATATTCTAATACTCTCCTTTGTATGTGTGCAATATTAATAAATCATGTGGAGGGCAATAATTCTGCCATTTTTTATAGGAATGAGAAAAAAAAAGCAATTTAAAAACTTCTGTGTAGAGAAGGATTTTAGCCCAACATTTAATGATATGGTTTAATTAACCACTCCTTATTATATGTATGTATGTATGTATATATGTGTGTGTGTGTGTGTGTGTGTGTGTATGTATTCAAGGTTGTGTCCATAACAAATATTTAAATATATTATAAAAATGGTAATTAATGGGGTGAAATTTTTTAAAAAGGCAAGCAAAATTGAATGCTGTATATGCAGTATGATCTTACCTATAATTAGGTTGAAAGATAAAATGTTCGATTGGTGATAGATTGGTTGGTACATAAAAAAGAATGAAGACGAAAGAGATGAAAAGAGAGAGAAAGAAAGAAGGAAGGAAGGAGAGAGTGAGAGAGAGAGAGAGGAAATAAAGAAGGGAGGAGTCAGCTAGAAGCAAATTAAAGTATTAAGAGTTATACTTCTATGAGGAATATGATCCAAAGTGAGTCCTACTATATTGTTAGGTAGCCCAAATTTTCTAGACTGGGTATATATTTCCTATAACCAGAAAATTTTAAGTTTAAAATTAATTAATTAATTAATTAATGATAATTTCTTCACATCCACTCCAACACTTGTTGTTTCTGTCTTGTTGATTTTGGCCATTCTAACTGGTGTAAGGTGGTATCTCAATGTGGTCTTGATTTGAATCTCCCTGATGGGTAATGATGAACATTTTTCCATGTGTCTGTTAGCCATTTGTATGTCTTCTTTGGAGAAGTGTCTGTTCATGTCTTCTGTCCATTTTTGGATGTGATTAGCTCTTTTGTGTGTGTTGAGTTTGATGAATTCTTCATAGATCTTGGATATCAGCCCTTTGTCTGTAGTGTCATTTGTGAATATCTTCTCCCATTCTATGGGTTGTCTCTTTGTTTTGTTGACTGTTTCCATTGCTGTGTAGAACCTTTTGATCTTGATGAGATCCCAAAAGTTCCTTTTCACTTTTGTTTCCTTTGTCTTTGGAGACATATCTTGAAAGAAGTTGCTGTGGCCAATTTTGAAGTGGTTATTGCCTATGTTCTCCTCTAGGATTTTGATAGATTCCTGCCTCATGTTGAGGTCTTTTATCCATTTCAAGTTTATCTTTGTGTATGGTGTAAAAGAATGGTCAAGTTTCATTCTTCTACACATAACTGTCCAATTTTCCCAGCACCATTTATTGAAGAGACTTTTTTCCACTGTATATTTTTTTCCTGCTTTGTCAAAGATTATTTGACCATACAATTAAGGGTCATATCTGGGTTCTCTACTCTGTTCCCCTGGTCTATGCATCTGTTTTTGTGCCAGTACCATGCTGTCTTGGTGATCACTGCTTTGTAGTAAAGCTTGAAATCAGGCAACATGATGACCCCAGTTTTGTTTTTCTTTTTCAACATTTCCTTAGCAATTTGGGGTCTCTTCTGCTTTCATACAAATTTAGGATTGTTCCAGCTCTTTGAAAAATGCCAGTGGAATTTTGATCAGGATGGCATTGAAAGTATAGATTACTCTAGGCAGTATAGACATTTTAACAATGTTTATTCCTCTGATCCATGAGCATGGAATGCTCTTCCATCTTTTTGTGTCTTCTTCAGTTTCCTTCATGAGTGTTCTTTAGTTCCTCCAGTACAGATCCTTTACCTCTTTGGTTTGGTTTATTCCCAGGTATCTTATAACATCAGACCTGTCCACAGAAACCTGGCAAGCCAGAAAGGGCTGACAAGACATATTCAGGTGACTAATGAGACGAACATGCAATGAAGAATAATTTACCCAGCAAAGTTGACATTCAAAATGGATGGAGAGATAAAGAGTTTCCAAGACCAACAAGGTTTAAAAGAGTATGTGAACACCAAGCTGGCACTACAAGAAATGTTAAGGGGGGGTTCTATCAAAGAAGAAAGAGCCCAGGAGTGTCATAGAACAGAAATGTACAGAGACAATCTATAGAAACAAGAACTTCACAGCAAAGACACTGTCAATAAAAACGTATTTTTCAATAATCACTCTCAATGTGAATGGCCTAAAAGCTCTCCTAAAACAGCACAGGGTTGCAGATTGGATAAAACAACAGGACCTGTCCATATGTTGTCCACAAGAGACCAATTTGGAACCTAAGGATACATCCAGACTGAAAGTGAAGGTATGGAGAAGCATTTTTTATGCCAATGGGCCTCAAAAGAAAGCCTGGGGTAGCAATTCTCATATCAGATAAATTAGATTTTAAACTAAAGACTGTTGTCAGAGATAAAGAAGAACACTACATCATTCGTAAAGTATGTATCCATTAAGAAGATCTAACAATTGTAAATATTTATGCCCCCATTATAGAAGCAGCCAACTACATAAGCCAACTGTTAATCAAGATAAAGAGTCATACTGATGTGAATACATTAATAGTAGGGGATCTTAACACATCACTCTCAGTAATAGATCATCCAAGCAGAAAATCAATAAAGAAACAAGAGCATTGAATGACACATTGGACCAGATGGGCCTCATAGATATATACAGAACATTCCACCCTAAAACAACAGAATACTCATTCTTCTCACGTGCACATGGAATAGACCACATACTGGGTCACAAATCAGGGCTCAGCTGATACCAAAAGATTGAGATTATTCCCTGCCTATTCTCAGGCCACAATGCTTTGAAACTGGAACTCAACCACAAGAAAAAGTTTGGAATGAATTCAAACACTTGCAAGCTAAAGACCACCTTGCTTAAGAATGTTTGGATCAACCAGGAAATCAAAAAAGAACTTAAAAAATTCATGGAAACCAATGAGAATGAAGATACTTTGGTCCAAAACCCATGGGATATGGCAAAGGTAGTTCTAAGGGGGAAATACATAGCCATCCAAGCCTCCCTCAAAAGAATTGAAAAATCCAGAATACACCTGCTCTCTTTACACCTTAAAGAAATGGTAAATCAACAACAAATTAAGCCAACCTCACACACAAGAAGGGAAATAATCAAGATTGAAGCAGAGATCAATGAGATAGAAAAACTAGGGATACAGCAGAACACATCAATGAAACTAGAAGCTGGTTTTCTGAAAGAATCAATAAAATTGATAAACCACTGGCCAAACTAATCCAAAACAAAAGAAGGAAGGCCTGAATTAATGAAATTATTAATGAAAAGGGAGAGATCACGACTATCACCAAGTAAATAGAAACAATCATCAGAAATTATTATCAACAGTTATATGCCAATAAGTCAAGCAACCTAGACGAAATGGATGCATTCCTGGAAAATGACAATGTTAAGCAACCTAGATGAAATGGATGCAATCCTATAAACTTCCAAAACTGAATCAGGAAGAAATTGTTAATCTGAATAAACCAATATCTAGTAACAAGATTGAAGCAGTGTTCAAAAACCTCCCAAAAAGCAAGAGCCCAGGACCTGATGGATTCCCTGGAGAATTCTACCAAACATTCAAAGAAGAAATAATACCTGCTCCTGAAGTTGTTTCAAAAAAAAAATAGAAAAAGAAGGAAACGTTCCAGACTCTTTCTGTGAAGCCAGCATTACCCTAATCCCCAAACTAGGAAAAGACCCCACCAAAAAGGAGAATTTTAGACCAATATCCCTGGTGAATATGGATACCAAGATTCTCAACAAATCCTAGCTAATAGGATCCCACAGGACACCAAAAAGATTATCCACCATAACCAGGTGGGATTTATCCATGGGATGCAAGGGTGGTTCAACACTTGCAAATCAATCAATGTGATAGAACAAATCAATAAGAGAAGAGAGAAGAACCACATGTCCTCTCGATGCAGAAAAAGCATTTGACAATATACAGCATCTGTTCCTGATTATAGTGCTTCAAAGTATAGGGATAGAGGGAACATTCCTCAACTTCATAAAATCTATCTATGAAAAACCCACAGCGAATATCATCCTCAATGGGGAAAAGCTAGCAGTCTTCCCTTTGAGATCAGGAACACGACAAGGATGTCCACTCTCACCACTGTTGTTCAACATACTACTAGAATCCTAGCAACAGCAATCAGACAACAAAAAGAAATAAAAGGTATTCAGATTGGCAAAGAAGGAGTCAAACTCTCTCTTCCCAGATGACCTGATACTTTATATGGAAAACCCAAAAGACTCCACCCCCAAACTACTAGAATGCATACAGCAATTCAGTAATGTGACAGGATACAAAATCAATGTAGAGAAATCAGTTGCTTTCTTATACATAAACAATGAAAAAATAGAAAGGTAAATTAGAGAATCTATTCCATTTACTATAGCACCAAGAACCATTAGGTACCTGGGAACAACTATTTTAGTTGGAGCACAAGACACTTTGTAAAATCAGCACCTCAGTCTTCAAAAGTGTTTAATTACTCCTTTCAATATTCTTCTTTGGGATATTTTTCCTCTTCCAATCATCACGTTCCTTGCTACTGAATTCAAAGAGATAGTCCCTTTCTCCAGTCACAGGCTGCCATCATCCTTACTGAGACAGAACCCCAGGTTCTTGGTCTTGCAAAATATTTAGATACATATATTATGGAAAGAACATGAGGCTAAAAGAGAATGAGAGGATTTAAGTCCTAGCTATTTGATGTGCTCTTTTTTTAAGATTTTATTATTTGAAATAGTGAGTTATAATATATAGTTAGCGGATTATAACATTGAGGAACTGATTTTTTATTTTTTGCATGAGCATTTTTATATATTTATAACATTAACCTCATGTTTGTTATATTTGTGGCAAATTGTTTTCCTAATGTTTATCTCTCTTTTAATAATTATGGTCTTTCATCATATGGATTTGTTTTTGCTTTTTGTATAGCCAAAAGATTTCTTTATTTTAAATGCTATTCCATACCTGATGAGAACTGAGTTATTTACTATATGGACTTCTTATGAACCTCTACCTATAATTTTTCATATTAAATATTTGATACAACTGAGTTTTGTTTTGGCATTAAGTTTGAGATAAATCTGCCCTTGACATACTGAAAAGAAATGCCATGTTTATATTTTATGCTTGAATATATTCCTGAATTTAAATTTATTATATTTATTATAAACTATGGAACTTCATAATAATTGCACTCATTGATTCAATTGTTATAAAATTATTGCCTATGTATTATATGAAATATCAGGCTTTCCCATCATCCTTTTTTATATGAATCTTTATGTTTTGTTTCTAGGTGAAATTAAGAATCATTATTTTCCAGTTTTAAAATTTAATGGAAATGTTCATTGAAATCTAATTAATAGATTAATAGGCTAATATGAGAAGAATATATCTTCGACAATATTGAGCATTCTTATCAAGGGACTTGCTATCCCATGACATTTATTTAAATTATTTTGTCCATCAGTTAAATTCTTATTCTCTAGTGTACTTATAGATGTCATTAAGTTTATTATTTATTTTGGATAACTTTGCTAATGAAATCATTTATTATCATCTTATATAACTGATTATTTCTTTTATTTAGGAAAGTTGCATTTGAAATATTTCGATACAAACCAATATTTTTAATAACCTTTTTTGAGCTGCTCAGATAGACAATCAAATATACAACACTAAAATTTTCCCTCATTTTTCAGTATTTATTATTTTACTTTCTTTAGTCATTGATTTAGAGTAGGAGTGAGCATCCAAAGTCTTGTTCTTGATTTTTTTATAGAACTGTTTTTATCAGTAGAATATTTAGATATTTACCATGACTACTGCTTTTGGTTTGATATAATTCTTATTATATTATATTGGAAAATAGCCTGTTCTGGTTTTGTTGTTTTGCTAGGAATGGATGTTGAATTTGATCAAATCTAAATTTAGCTTATTCTAATCTAATTTGTAGCTAATGAATTTCCTAATTAGATCAGCCCTGAATTTAAGGGATAACACAAGTTGATCCTGGTATATTTAATTTTGAACATTGTACTTAATTTAATTCACTAGTATATTATACAGAGTTTTGTCTGTGCTTTTAAATGTGCTTTCTTCTAAAAGCTTGTAAGGTGTATGCAGAGTTCAAAACTACAGTGAGAAATCCTTTTAACTGTTCTGTATGCTTAAACAACTTTATTTTATTTTTTGAAGTAATTTTAATAAGGTAGGCTTAATCTATTGTCTAAAAATGTTATGAAAATCTCGATAAAACAGTTTGAAATCAGTATCATATGGGGTACTAAAAGAAAATTTGCTGTTTGATGATTGTTATTTCATCTAGATAGTGATAGATTTAAATTTTGTTTCTTTAATTGATTCAACTTTGTTAAATTATATTTCCCTAGAATAATCTACAGTTTATTATGATTTTTAAATTACAGCCAACTGATTAACATAGCCTCTTTTGTCTTTGAAGTGTATTTAATCCATACAGCTATATTACATTACTCATTGATATTGCATGTATTTGTGATTTTCTTTATCCATTATTTTATTTGTAAGAAAAGTCTCTAATTATTATAGTCTTTAGAAGACCTACTTTCTAGAATTGTTACTTGTGCTACTTTTTGTAAATCACCTACGTCTTCTTTGTAACTATTCTACTTTATTTTTGTTATTTTTATTTGTTTTACTATTCATAGTCTTGTTTATTTAGTTGATTGTTGGCTTTGAAAATTTATCATTTCATTTCATATTTAAAATATTTAGAATTTTAACTTTTATTTACATATATGTTTTGCCAGATTCCACTATTCTGCTTGCTATAACCTTTTTTTTTTTTTTTTTTAGTTTGTTTGAGTTCATTTTTTAACCCACTAAGCCACCCAGGTGCCCCTGTTCAAGTTCATTCTTGATGCATGATTTATTTCCTTTTTATCCTTCTTTTTCATTTTTTAAGTTAATTCATTTTCATTGTTTTCCTATTTTGTGATTACTTGTTCTTTTTTGTTTCTTAATATTTTGTTGTCTTAATATAATGAAAACTATGAACTCTTTGATTTCTTCTCTGCCATTAAAATACTCATATATATGAAATCTAGTTATTGATGTTTTTGTTATTTATATGATTTATCCTTGTATTTTTAGGAGCAAATTATATTGTTGACTCTTATTTTTAGGGCATTTTTCTCAGTATACTTCTATAAAAAATTATTTCCTAATTGCAGTTCTATGTTGTGAAAATGAAGTGATTCTTTTGGGGTTTAATAAAACCCAATGAGTTTTAACACCTTTAATATTTTAAATGGGTTTAATATCTTTCCTTTAAATTCTGTTTTCCTAATATAAATTTTTTAATCTTATCTTATGCTTAGTTAAAGGTGCCTGACATATTTTTGAGATGATTCTAATATTTTCCTTTTCAAGTAATGTTTTTAAGTCTGTTTCATATATACTTTATATATTCAAATATTTTTATGTAATTCAAAATTCTTTATCTATTAATAAAATAATTTAACTGATTTGCAATTACCATTGTAATTGAGATTTGTATATGACTTCTGCAATAATGCATCTTTGAGAATAAATTTATGGTTTAGAAATAAATAAATGTTCAGTTTTAAAAACACATATTACATGGAAAAAAAGAAAAAGAAAAAGGTAAACAAAATGTACCAGGAGCATAAGTCTTCAAAATTAAGCAAATCATGATAATATTTTGGTTACCATTCTTTGAAATTACTTCTTCACAATAGATAGATAAATGAAAATATATAGTTATTAATATAAATATAAATATAGATATAGATATAGACATATGTGTATGTCTAGACTCAGGATAAAGCAGTAAAAAAGATACAGTCATCATTTAGTAAGTTTCATTTAAGGCTGTAATGAAATTAATTAACAAATAATTAAGTCATATGAAGTAGTGATAAGTGCTCAATAAAAAAATAAAACATTTGTTCTAATCATTTATTTATTACTGTATAATAAATCCCTTCCAAACATAGTGGCTTAAAGTCTATGATTCATTTGGACTGCTCTGATGACGTGAGCAAGGCTCAGTGGATATCAGTTGTACTTGCCAATGTGACTGCATAAGGTGACTAGAGCTGATTCATCCAGGAAAGCCACAGTAGATATTTGACATCTGGTCTGTTATCAGCTTGCATGACAGATGTAACTAGACCATGTGTCTTTTATCCTCTAGCGGGCTACCCCGGGCTTACTCATATGGTCTCAAGAGACAAGGTTTCTTCAGCACTATGTTTAAAACTGACATCCTGTCAGTTTCTCCCCATTCTACTGGTCAAAGCAAGGTCAACTCAGACTACAACTCTTAATAGAAAAAAGATTGTTATTGCAAAGTGTGTGGTTACAAAGAGGACTGGAGTTTTGGGGGTAATTTGAAGGGAAACAGTCCATCACAATGAGAAAAATGGGGAGCCACTCTAAAAGGTTTGGCCAGTTAGAGTCTCTCAAATTAGGTGATATTTCAAATGTAATTTGTATGACAAAAGAGTCAGCTATTCTGATTTTTTAGGAAATAGTTCTTTAACTACAATGGATAGCTTGTTTAGAAAATTTAAAGAAGGAAAGAGGAAATATTTTCAAAGAAGAGGGAAAAGACCATTATGAGAGCTAGTACAATCTGGGTAAGAGCAGGTGTGGTAATAGATTCAGTCAGAGAGGCAGAATCCAATAAAGGAGAGTCTTAGGGGCTTTGTGTTTCAATCTAAGTATCATCAGTTCTCCTCTAATACAATAAACAGTTTCCTGAAAATCACTGCACAAGGCAAATCATGCAATAAAAACCAATAGGAGGTCCAGGAGGTCCATTCTGCTGGTCCTTACAGTTATACAGAAAACATCTGTGCCTGTGAGTTCAGACCTTCTTTGGAATGCAAGATCTGATCTATATCTTGGTGGCAATACCACAGTCTGTGAAATTAACCTATTATTCATATGACTCTGTATTATTTTACTGGTTCTTCTTATGGACATGATGATTATGGAGGCTAATGATTGGCAAACAGTAAAGCTCATTCTTCTGGTATATTTTATGAATTGGTTTAGGGTATTATAAACCTTTAGCCTTTTTTTTTTTTTTGCCTTTTCTTGCCTTAATTTATCTTTCTTTAACAGTTACAATGAAGGTTGGACAAAGGGTAGATACAGAGGGTCAACAAACACATTGAAATTTTCCTCTCTCTCATCTAGCATCGTTATTCAACAAGATCTGTCAATCTTAGTTCCTTCTTGTGTTTTACATTTCCACTACAACTACCTTATCTCAAATAAATATTACCTCTTAACTGATCCACTACAATTACCCTTATTCTCCTCACATACATTCCTTTGTTGTAAATATTATTGTGGTATGAAGAAAAAAGTACATTTTAAGTGTAGCTTGGATGAATTTCTACAAATGAACATATCTAAGAAAATACCACACTAGTCAATACAAGGAATATTAGTGATGCCTCAAGAAGACTCTTAAGCTTTTTTCCAGCTACTAACTCCACCAAAGATAACATTATTCTGGGTTCTACCTTATTAATTGTACCTGTTTTTAAACTTTATACAAAGGCAACCATAAAGAATGCACTCTTTTGTACCTGGTTTCTTTCACTCAATATGTTTAGAAATCCATCCTTATTGTCCCATGTTGTTTATTCTCTTCTACTACTTCCCATTTCACTTTATGATGGCCCCATAATTTACTTACCCATTTCACTGTTGGTAGAGATTCAATACATTTTAAGTTTTGGCCTTTTATGGTTAATACCTATATGAACATGCTTGTACATTTCTACCAGTGAGCATATGCATGTATTTCTTTTGGGTGTATACTTAGAATAAGAATTGCCAAGTCAAGGAGTATGCACATATTCATCTTTAATAGACACTTCCATAGAGTTGTCTAAAATATCTATGCCAGCTTACATTCTAAATAACATTATATGAGAGTTACAGTTACTCCACATCCTTTCCACACTTGTCACTTTGGTTCTTTGCTTTACCCAATCTGTTAGGTACAGAGTTATTATAAAGTGGTTTCAATTACCATATCTCTAATAATTCATGACACTTCAATTTTCATGTGCTTATTTGACATTAAAATATCTTCTTTTGTTAAAAAAAAAAAAGACTGTCCAAATCTTTTGCCATTTTCATTTTGAGTTGCCTTTTCCTTGGTAATTTTTAACAGTACTTATATATTATGGTTCAGAGTTCTTTGTCAGATGAACTGTCATTTGTGTGTATATGTGTATGTACAAATATATAATTGAAAATACTCTATTTTACTCTTCAGGTTACTTTTATATTGTTTTAATGCTATCTGTGCTGAATAGATGCTCAAGCAACAGCCCTAGTAGTTGTTACACAATCCCATCAAATAGTTATTTCCTTTTCTTCATTTTAATTTCAGATTTTATTGTTGTTTTCTATGACAGTGTTAGTTGATATTAGTTACTCTACTTTTGCCAGTAGCAGAATATCTAATTCTCTCTACATATCTATATATCTATACCTACATACAGATAGATATAGACATATATATAACTGTATCTATATATACAAACATATCTATATAGATATAGAGATAGTAACTTCCCATACTTTTCTCTATATATTCATATATTTTTGTAGATATAGATGTATAGATGATGTAGATACAGATACAATTACTTCCTATCCTTTTATCTATCATCTTCTTTGTATCTATAGATCTATAAATATATGGATATAGTCACTTCTGCCTGAAGCAGTATATCTAATTCATTCATCTAATTCTTTCCCTTTCTCTATATCTGTAGCTATAGACATAAATATAGTCACTTCCTTTCCTTTTCCATTATGTTTGTATTTATAATGACTTTATTCATAATAGCCAAAACTTGAAAACAAGCAACATATCCTTCAGTAGATGATTTTTTTGATAATCTCATTTCCAAAGATAGTGACTTCTATTTCATCTCAAGTATTTACTCCTATGGGTGCTATACTTCATCATCGTCAAAAATCACACTGCTTCCATTATCTTTATTTGGAACATATCACTCTCAAACACCACCCCCTGCCCCACTTTCTTTACAGGTTTATTCTAGAACACCAAATATGGAACTCCTTTGTACTGTTAGATCTTCAAACCCATTGATCTCAATGCTTTTTCACTCTCCATCTTCTATTCCTGTTCTCACAATTGTGCTCATTCAAATTAGATTCCATGAAGGAAATTATCATTACTCTTCTACAAATACTCTCAAATTGTTTCATTCTTCCTTCAGTCACACTGACTTGGAAAAATTTTATTCTTTGTAAACCCCAAACTTCTCTCTCTGCCTGGTCATCACCAAAGCAGCTGAATATGTATGGAGAAAATCAAGAAGAAAGCAAATGTGTTTTGATACTTACTATGCCTAGACATTTCTCTAAGTGCTTTATACAAGTAAACTCATTTAGTGCTATCAACAAACTTATAAAATGTCCAGAATTATCATCAAGATCCAACTCAATTCAGAATATAAATACAAATGTATGAAATAAAATATTTGTATGATCAAAGTATCTAAGTATTCATTAAATGGTATCAAATTTGCCACGGTCGCCAAACTGTGGAAAGAACCAAGATGCCCTTCAACAGACGAATGGATAAAGAAGATGTGGTCCATATACACTATGGAGTATTATGCCTCCATCAGAAAGGATGAATACCCGACTTTTGTAGCAACATGGACGGGACTGGAAGAGATTATGCTGAGTGAAATAAGTCCAACAGAGAGAGTCAATTATCATATGGTTTCACTTATTTGCGGAGCATAACAAATAACATGGAGGACATGGGGAGATGGAGAGGAGAAGGGAGTTGAGGGAAATTGGAGGGGAGATGAACCATGAGAGACTATGGACTCTGAAAAATAACCTGAGGGTTTTGAAGGGGTGGTGGGTGGGAGGTTGGGGGAGCCTGGTGGTGGGTATTGTGGAGGGCACGCATTGCATGGAGCACTGGGTGTGGTGTAAAACTATGTATGAATTCTGTTACGCTGAAAAGAAATAAAAATAAAATAAAATAAATGGTATCAAATATGCAAACATATTTTTTAAATGGAGCACTTGACATATTTTAACAATAATGGTGTATGATAACATATGGATACTTTTTACAGATTAATTTGTAATTTAACAATTCATTATGAATAAGATGACTATCTTAGGTCAATTGCTATTAAACTGTCCTATGGAAAATAGCATTTATTTCAGGAATGAAAGATAATTCAACATCAAGTAATAGATGAATACAATGCAATATATCAAGATAACGATAGAAGGTGCTTACTTTCATAATATATGCTAAAAAACAAATCACCTGACAAAATTCAGGTTTTAAATGGGTAGCTGTAACTCATTCTTTTTTATAACTGCCTCAATATTATAAATATACTACATTTTCTCCAAATTACTTATAAAAACATTTAAGTAAAACAGATATGAGGGAAACAATATAAATATGGCTAAATATTTAATTAAAACCTATATTCAGATGTGAATAACTTTAAAAGCATTATGAAACTTGGAAACACTATTATATTTCAACATTGTGAGCTGTTTCTAGGTAATAAAATTTAAAAGGAAAATGAAATAACTTACAAAAACTCACAAAGTAGAGGTGATAATTATCCTTATTTGGAAATAATATAATATCAACATAATAAAATACTTTATTAGTAGTAAGTTAATTTGGTAAGGTAACCAGATATCAGAATTTTTTTCCAGAGGAGTCATGATCAGTTAGAAGGAAAAATGAAAAAAAATATTCCATTCACAACAGTGCCCAAAACTATAAAACTTCTGGAAGTCACTTAACATGAAAAAAGTAACTTCTCATATAAGTATACTTTATATGAGACTTTCTCATTATATGAGAAAGATATAAAATATTGTTGTAGGGTATAAAAAAGGAACTAAACCAACAGAAAGAGTTAACATAGTCCTGTGTAACAGAATTGTTAGATAAATCCTAGCAAATTTATAGTATATTAAGCAGCTCTTAAAGTCAATGAGTTCCTTCTATATCAATTATCCTGGATTTATGTTCATGTGTAATTTATGTCAAAAAAAGTATGTTGGAAAAATACAATATACCTGTAAAAGCCAAATATGTAAGGTGCTATTAATTTTTAAAAGCAAATGATGATCACTTTCATGAACAAAGAAAGAAGGAAAGAAGGAAGGAAGGGAGAGTGAGAGGGAGGGAGGATGAGGGGAAGGACAGAAGCAAGCAAGCAAAAAAGCTATTCTTAGGACATTAAAAATTTGCATTTGGCATGAGAATGGTGTCAAAGGTCTAAAGGATAGACCACCACAACCTTTAGAGATTTGTTTACCTCAAGAAAAATGAGAGGGATAATAGAGGAAAGGGTATCATTTAAAATAAAAATCACAGTTAGTTATAATTTAGTTGTCATATTAATTGTTTATGAGGAATGTCTCTGTGGAATGTGTTTTCAGGTTTACCTGAGAATTTAATTTTGATTTCCTTTTCTTTCTCTTTTGCATTATCCTTTAGTCAGACTTGTCCACTTTTGGATTCTATTTAGTCTGATTGCTTCTCATGAAAAATATCATCATTCAAAATAATTCTCAATTTCCTGGCCCAATTTGTCAAAATTCAAGTTTCACGTGCAGTTTTCTATTTCAATACCCCCGAAACAATCATCTCCATTGCTACTGCTATGACTCTTTTTGTTCTAATTTGCTATTTCATGAAAATGTGAAGTACCAAAGAAAATTAGAGTCATTACAGTCTCTTTCAAGATTAAGTTCTAAAAAATATTTTCTGATTATAAATTTCCTTTCATAAATCAAAGCTCCAAAACAAATGGAAATCCAGGAATGAAATACAAAATAATGTCTGTCCCCCAGCCATAGCTGATTTTCTGATTCCTGTCTTCCATGGGTGAGGTTCATTAACAGTAAAAAAGTTTCAACTTTTATCCTGAATCCAGCACTGCAATTAAATAATAGGAACTCAATTTTTTTGTTGCTTTTGTAGAGTTTCCAGGATTTTAAACTTCTCCTACCTAACCATCAATTTTAGAAATGAGGAAATGAATTCAAAGTCTACCACCTGTTTTTGCTATTACCCTTTGGAATTTTCTCCAGTGCTACATTAGTTCTTCTAAAATTGGAAACTGAAGATAATAAGGACAATGCATATTTATATATCTTTCTCTATTTTTTAATTGTATCCAAATTTTCCTTCTAGGTTTCTTTTTCTAATTTTCTGATCTTTATTTTTTTGTTTTAGTATCAAATTTA
>PISX010012727.1:0-32913 GCA_004024625.1 Mellivora capensis
AGAAAGAAATCTTTGTCTTTGCGTGCTTCTCTTCTGTATTTTCCTTCATCGGAATAGCTCAGTTCTCGGGAATGGCTTAGGATAGCATATGACATCCTAGAGACAATCAAATAGACTTGAATTTAATATACATTCTGTCTGGATTCCTTGATCAGGTGGCTGATCACTCTGTACTTCAGATTATTAATTTATACCATAAAGTTCGCAATACCCACCCTGACAGATTGTTTTGAGTACTAAAAATAGATGAAGGGTATGAAAATTCTTGATAGGAGGTCTGCACATTCTAAGAGCTTAAAATGCAGACTGTGCTTTGGATTTGCCAAGAAAATGGGGAAATTAAAGCTGGCAGTCTTTGCCAGGACTGGGGTGGTCCTTGCAGTTGCTTTTCTCCTCAGTGACTCCTACCTATTTTATCCTCAGCAGATTCTTTATCCAAGAACCACAGGCATCAAAACCACCTGGACATATGTTTAAAGTAGAAATGTCTGGGCCCCATCCAGATCCACATAATCAGACTTTCTGGATCAAGGAGAAAGAAGACAAAAAGTTAAAGCTAGCTTTCGAATTTTGGTACTCATTATATCACTTTCTCTGGTTTTAGGAAACTTAATTAAATATTCACAATCCCCCTCTCTATTCATGTATGTATTTTATAATTTCTAATGAGGGTTAGCAAAGTATGTAATAGTGCTTGGTAATTCAACAAAATTGAAATTCTCATTATGGTTGAAAATTGCTATCAGTGATGTTAAACCAAAATGGAGGT
Source organism: Mellivora capensis (assembly GCA_004024625.1). NCBI lineage: Eukaryota > Metazoa > Chordata > Mammalia > Carnivora > Mustelidae > Mellivora > Mellivora capensis. The sequence goes on from PISX010012727.1 coordinate 770, forward strand.
CACAGTTTGGGTACGTTCTCAAAGCAAACATCTATAGCCACATAATCAAAAGTTAAACTATCCTGATTTCTCCTAAATCTAACTCTGAATTTAAATAAAACTTAAGCTTTTTTTTTTTAGTTTAAAAAAAGGTTTATTTATTTATTTGAGAATGAGCAAGAAAGAGAGAGAGCACCAGATGGGGTGGGGGAAGGGATGGAGGATAGAGGGAAGGGAAAATCAGATTGCTCACTCCACTGAGCAGAGAGCCCGATGAAGCACTCCATCCTGGGAGAAGGCAGGTGCTTAACTGACTGAGCCATCCTGGTGTCCCCCCAAATTTAAGCTTTCTTCGTGTCAGTGTAATCTCCCAGCTTCCTTGTTAATCAGCTACACATAAATGAGCTCAATCTGAGCTGTTACCTTAGAAAGAATATGTCTTTAGTAACCAATCACAATTGAAAACAATGCACTTCCTCATGCCTTCTTAAGAAACATCCACAAACTGCTGAGACCCCAGCTTCTTACCACTTTGAGTTTTGAAGTCTCTCTAATCTTGGAAACTTTTTTTCTTACTCAATAAAATAGTCTTTTTGGGAAAAGCTTTCTGAATTTTCTTTTGACACTGGGAAATCTATTTCTTCTTGAGTTTGACATATTTTAGGTCTTACCATCTTGTCCTCTCTGCTTTCCCAGAATTTCTACCCCTCACCAGAATGGCTATGATCACCCTAAACCCTATCTTCTAGTTCTTCAGGCCAGAAACACTGTGGATTTTCTTTTTCTTTTTTTTTAAGATTTTATTTATTTATTTGACAGACAGAGATCACAAATAGGCAGAGAGGCAGGAAGAGAGAGAGGGCGAGGCAGGCTCCCTGCCTAGCAGAGAGCCCGATGCCTGGGATCATGACCTGAGCCAAAGGCAGAGGTTTTAACCCACTGAGGGACCCAGGCACCCCTGGATTTTCCACTGGAATTGGTTGTCCCATATAGTACAGATTGTGTCTGTCCTCATGCAAGAAGCCATAAAAATGAGAAACTTTGTCAGAGTCATCCCCTTTTCCATGTTTTTACTCCCTTCTAGTACTGGCTTGCTCTTCGGTATCTTCAGGCAATTTTTGAAAATCTTGTCAAGAGTTCATAGTTGTGATGTTTTGGAAACTGATATGCATGTAGTCATGATACTAGTGGAACGGTAGTGAAATCACTGTTCGTTGAACTGGTTCCAGAGAAATTTTTTTATATTGTTTTCTAAAACTGTCGAAATTTAGGAAAGAAACTGGGGAGTCATTACTACATCTGTTACCTGGAGACTAGATGTTGCTGCTCATACTGTGTTCCAAAGTGAAATGTCTACTCTGTCTCTGCATCATTAGTTTAAAATTTTTTTAGATATTTGGATATAATATTCAGGGCAGGGACATCTGATAAACTGAGCCCAAGTTAGCACTTAGCAGGTGCTAGGAAATTATGTATCTAAAATGTTTGTCTCTCAACAAAATGTGTATAGTGGGAAATTTTCATGCATCTAAACAGTAGCTCACATGCAGGGTACCCACAGGATTTCCAATTCTCCTGCTACCCAAGAATAATATGGCTTCATTCATTTAAATGACCAATTAAAAATTATACAAGGTAAGGCCAAATTCTATTCTAAGACAAGTATTTTTCTTTTTTAAATATAAGAAAATTATGTTGATTATAGAAAACTTGAGAAGTGCACAAATTTATTTTAAAAAACAAATAAAAATTATCTAAGTTAGCATAATTTAATCACACGAACCTTTTAAAAGTGGAGTTTTCTTTAGCTGGGAACAGAAGGAAAAATTAAAGAGATTCAAAGTATGAGAAAGATTTGGCATAAGAAGATATTCCATTGCTGGCTTTTATGAAGGAGGGACAGAGATGGAAGGGACCCAAGAACTGTTCCTAGAGGCAGAGGGTGAGCCTCTGCCAAGAGTCCACAAGAAAATGAGGACCTCAGGCTGTAGGAAATGAATGTCAAGGAAATAGATTTTGTTAAAAACCTGAATGAATTTGGATTCAAATTCTTCTCTCCATCCTCCAGATAAGATGCCAGTCCTGTCAACACTTTGATTTTGGCCTCTGAAACCCTGAGAATATACCTGTGTTGGAGGGTGAGCTAGGGAGCTCTCTGGGCCTGAGGCCTCAACCCAACCAGTTCAAGTGATGTACCCGAAGTGTCTTGGTCTCATCAGGAGAAAGGATTCAAGGACAAACACAACACAGCTGATGAGCAGTACAAGCAGGAAAGTATATTAAAGTGAAAATATAATTTTGAGATGTGAGAGGCAAGAAGCTCAAGGGAGAGCTGTGTGATGGGGCGTGGGTCTCTGTCTTTTGCTGACAATTGTTAAGAAGAGAGTGGAATATTCATTACTTGAAACAAAGACTTCTTGACACCAGTGTGGTTTCCTAGGAATGTGAGTTATGTGCCTTTTCTTCCTTGTTAGGGCTTCCAGCCTACTTTGTCAGCCATCTTGGACCTGTCCAGTTTGATCCAGTTTCTTACGGTTTTGTTTTGGAACGCTGCCTGGACAGGCCTCTGACTTTCTCATAGTTGGCCCTAATTTCCTTCTTGTGGGCCTCCAGGCATCCGGTTAGAACCTAACTGACTTCTTATTCTGCAGCTCACTTCTGACCTGCAGAACGATTAGATCGAGGGCAGGTGTTTTAAGCTGTTCAGTTTGTGGTAATGTGTTACGGACAAATAGGAAGCTAACACAGGAGAGTTGCTCTACACAATATTTTACAAACTTTAACACTTATCAGAATCAACGGTATCTCTATTTGATTCCAAATTTGTGTTATTTCCTTTTTGCCATTATACTGGTACAGAATACCATTTTGAAACAATGTAAATTATTGTGGTAGGTACAAATGAACTTCCTAGAATTACTCCTCTAGCTGAGACCAAAATTTTTTTTTTAAAGGGCAATTTTACATACATGCCAACTACAGGCTTTTTGAAAAATCATATTTCAAATATTATACTATAAAGTACTTATTAGTAAGATTATATTTCTCATATCCTTCCTCTATAGATCCATATATGAATAATTATCACAAAAAGATTTATCATCTCATTCACTATTTAATGAAACCTATTCATAATATTTTTTAATTACAAAAATTTAAAATGTAGAAATAAAACATAGTGGAAAAGATAATAGAAATTCACTAGTGGGGTGCCTGGGTGGCTCAGTGGGTTAAAGCCTCTGCCTTCAGCTCAGGTCATGATCCCAGGGTCCTGGGATTGAGCCCCACCTCGGGCTCTCTGCTCAGCAGGGAGCCTGCTTCCTCCTCTCTCTCTCTCTCTGCCTGCCTCTCTGCCTACTTGTGATCTCTGTCTGTCAAATAAATAAATAAAATCTTAAAAAAAAAAAGAAATTCACTAGTAATATCATATAGGCCAAGATAGTGATATTTATTGTAATCAAACACTTCCTAAGCTCCAAACTTATTTTCCAAATTGGCCATTTCCATCATTTGATGTCCTGTGTCAAGTTTGATGACTTGAGAGATTAATATAATGAGATTCATATGGTCCATGTTTGGTTCCCAAAAAACCCTGGAAACACTTTCTAGCTATGTAACTCCAGGCAAGTAATCTGTTTTATGCTTATTTTACTCAATATGATGTGGAAAATCATTTCCACACAGAAAGTTTACGGTGAAGATCAAATTTATGTTTGAATAACATATCAGTTTAATAATTAATACAAAAATAAATTATTTGGTATCTACTATATGCTAGTCAATGTACTGGCCACAGGGTCTACAAAGAGAAGTATGACAATCATTCTTGAGTGAGACACAGAAATATGCACAAATATGCATGTCCTATTCAGGACGTATGTGGCCTATTATGAGGGCACAACAAAGGTCATGTCATCCAGCCTTGGGAAATAATGCAAAAATTTCTGAAGTAATTTTTGAACTAAATTTTAATTACTGAACAAAATTTAGGTAGGCAAACAACCAGGGACAAATGATAGCAAGATCCATGTGGGAAACATAAGAATTTCGCTGTTGTCATCAGAAAACGTGAGAAAGGAAGCAGTGTTTGATGAGGTATAAATAATAAACATAACTTTAAATTATTTTTACAATACCTACCAAAGTGTTTACTTATATATTTTTATTAAATTATTTTATTTATATTATCTACATTATATTTATTTTTAATTATATTGGTTTTAATTAAATTTAATTTAATTTTAAAATAATATTTTTAATTAAAAATTTTATTTATTTATTTGACAGAGAAAGACATAGTGAGAGAGGGAACACAAGCTGGTGGAGATGGAGAGGGAGAAACAGGCTTCCCATTGAGCAGGGAGCCCAATGTGGGTCTAGATCCCAGGATGCTGGGATCATGACCTGAGCTAAAATCAGTTGCTTAAGGACTGAGCCACTTAGGCACCCCCCCAAAATGTTTGATAAATAATTGGCTCTTCTCTCACTTCTTCCTTATCACCATATAAACAAATTTATGGTATATTTTCTTATATAAAATAAAGAAATAATCGGAACTGTGGGAAAATATAGGTACAAAAAATTTTAATATAACAATTTCAATAAAATTTGGAAACATGTACTTAGATATCTTAAACCATAGAATGTGCATGCTAATATATGGTGACACTGAAATATTTTTAAGAAATATTTGGTAAGATTGGAAAGTGCTTGCAATTATAATGCTTTTCTTAAGAGGTAGACAACAGATTTTTTTACATGTAGGAGAATGGTAATTTTTTCAAAAATATATTTACTTATGGATAGCGAAATTCTCATAAAGAGATCTAAATGTTGTTTGCCTAGTAGAATACATTTTTTGTGAGCAAACGTAATACAGTGTGTTCTACATCTAGGAAATGGGGTTGCAGAAATTTACATTTTCTTCTGGTTTCTTGTCTTGTCAAACATCTATATTTCTAAGAAAATTTTAGAATAAAAAAATCAAGATAAAAATATAATCAAAGTGAAATTAGACTAACGAACACAAAGTGCCTAAGCCTGCTGAATGTGAGCTATGAGTGAAAATTTCGAAATAGCTAGTTTTGGGGGCACCCGGGTGGCTCAGTGTGTTAAGGCCTCTGCCTTCAGCTCAGGTCATGATCCCAGGGCCCTGGGATAAAGCCCCACATCAGGCTTTCTGCTCAGCAGGGAGCCTGCTTCCTCCTCTCTCTCTGCCTGCCTCTCTGCCTACTTGTGATCTCTGTCTGTCAAGTAAATAAATAAAAAAAATCTTCCAAAAAAAAAAAAAAAAGAACTAGCTAGTTTTTGGTGACTCAATTCAAGTTTGATGATCTTAAAAACTTTTAGATTACTGGATTAATATTATGGCAACCTGAAAATGATGTAAGCTGGGAGTGCATATCACATATTGTAATAATCCCTTCATGCAACTCTAAACATTGCAACATTTCATATAAGAGTAGGAAATTGCTATTCTAAATTTGCACATCTTAAAATATTACATTGAAGGCAGGGGTAGATGAGGTGAAATGAAATTCCTTTTCAGTCCATTACTCAAAACATGGTGACTAGAAAAATTACTCAAGACACGTTTAGTCAGTGAATAAATGAATGTACACAGGATTTGGGGAATATACTCTTGCTAATGATAGTTGTTTAATAATTAAGATTTGCATAAAATAATTTCCACTTCTCAATTTCAAGTCCATTCCAGTTTTATCTACAAGCCTCAAAGCTATAATACTCACTGCAAAAAACAAACAAACAGAAAATTCAAGATAGAAAAAAAGTAAAAAAAAATAGAAGTTGAGGTAAAAAAAAGAAATGTTAAATTAAGTTAACACTTATTCAATTGGCTGACTATATATTAATGCTTACAGCAGGAAGCATTAATTATAGAAAATCTATAAAGTCAAGGACACTAGCGGAGAGTTAAGGTGTAGTGTTAGGCATAAAGTTTGTGGACTAGTGGACTAAATAACAAATTAATTAGGAAGAGGCAGGTTTAGGACTTTACTGAATTAAACAGATCTGGGATTTGCTACTATTTCCACACTGTAATATTCACTCCCATTACAGGAAAGCTATTTTCATATGGAAAATTAGGAGAGGCTCTTTCATGTCTACCACAGAAAATATTCAATAAATAATTGGCTCTTCTCTCACTTCTTCCCTATCACCATATAAACAAATTTAAAGTTAAAAATTTCAGTGTACAGAAAGGAAAACATAGGCTAAAATGATCCACCAATCCTCTACAACTACAACTTTTCAGGCTATTTTGAGGCTGTTCCTCCTCTACCACCAAAAAATCACAGTGAAAGAGTGAGACAACCATAAAGCCCACAGAAGGGAAGCAAACATGATATAAATCATTTTGGAAAACCCTAAGACCAATGATGACAGTCTCTGGACAACATTTTTTAAAAATAGAAGCTGATGATAATAAATTGGGACATGTTGCAAATGTAGTCAAGAACAAAACAAAGAGAATAATATAGGATTTCTCATCTAAAATTGGTAATAGTAAGATTGTTTGCAAAATGTGCAATGTACATAAATTTAAAAATGGCTATTTTGATGCCCTTTCTGTACCTAGAGAAACATCGCTATGTTTGTTTATTATTACACCTAGAAAAACAGGAAACACTAAAGATCTGTTGTGTTTTATCTTAAATTCTGCTTAAAATAAACTTTAAGTAACTTTGTTATATAATAATTTAGTTTATTTTCTTTTTTTGCTATTTACTTCCACTTGCTGAATTTCTATAGTCTCTGGTTTTTCTTTTTCTATCTAGTAACTTGCTATCATTATTGGTTATTTGTTTTTTTTTTAAAGCTTACAAAAATGAATGATACCTGAAAATCTGTTCAAAGTCCATAGGTATTCCTGGGTTTTTATTGTTTGAACTCTACAGTTACTGGTCTATCTGAATTTTCACAATCTATCATAAAACCATAGTTTCATAGGAGTCTATGTAGAAACATCACAGATTTTCATAATTTACATAAGATGAATTTGAATTCAAGGAGGATCATGATTTATCAAAGACCGATCACCAATATTGTACTAACATCTTCAGGGCTATGGAATGGTGAATCCGAGAATTATGTGTATTATTAAAATATTATTTTAGATAGAGTTCAAAGAGATTAATGACATTTCTCCCTTTCCTATACTCACTTTTAACTAGCTGCAAACATGGGATGTTTTGGAAGCTTAAAGGATGAGGTATATAATTCTGTGATGGTGGTAAAATGTTCGACATGATTCACCGAGGAAGAATTTTGAACTTGCCTTGAGACAAGTCTTGGGAAATAAGGAAGAATTCTGGTGGACATTTACTCTTTCTACAGATATTCTTATGTACTTGACATACAGTGAGCACAGAGCCCTTAAAAGGCAGAGAATGATTCCTGCCTCTTTGTAACTTACAGTCTATAGTAAAGAAGCATTCCCAGCCAAAGAGATGCATAATTAAGGCACAAATTGTGAACGAAAATTATTAGGAGAAATGGAAATAATTTGTAATGACTGGAATAGAGTGTATGTGGGAGAGAGAGCAGAAGAAAAGACCAGAACCATACAGCTCATAATGTGAAACTACTTTTTTTTTTTAAATTTATTTATTTGACAGGCAGAGATTACAAGTAGTCAAGAGAGGCAGGCAGGGAGAGAGAGGAGAAAGCAGGCTCTCGGCGGAGCAGAGAGCCCCATGTGGGGCTCGATCCCAGGATCCTGGGATCATGACCTGAGCCTAAAGCAGAGGCTTTAACCCACTGAGCCACCCAGGCGCCCCTGAAACCACTTTTTAAAATTCTAAATTACTGTGGAATTTGAGTATCTAAGAATAGATATTAACTATAGGCATTTTACCATATGATATTTCTTGAACATTGTCTTGCTTTATTATTTATATTTCTTATGGATATAAAACATTCAGAAAATATTTAATAGAAGAATGATACCTATGACTTCCTAAATTACTTCTCATATCATTGATGAGATCACTCAATGATAAACAGGATTTTACTAAATGTAAATGATTGCATAATTCTGGGTTTTTAAGAATTGAATAAGTTTACTAGTGTTTCCAAGTAATTTGTTGTGTTGAAAATAATTGATAGCATTTTTTTAGTCCTTCTGTGTGCCAACATTGAGCAAAGACTTTACATCTGTTCACATGAATACCTACAACAATGTCACAGGGCATGTATTATTAATCCTGTTTTAGAGAGAAGAAAACTGTACTCCAAAGAAATTAAAAGTAACATAAATAAGTACTGGAGATGAAAATCAAACTCTGCATCAGGCTCAAATTTACACACACACACACACACACACACACACATTTTCTCTCTCTTTCTCTCCATTTTATTCCACCACACTGCCTTACATTCTGATTTAGGGAATATTTCTTGAAATTTAGAAGATTTAGAATATCTTATTTTTCTTGAAATTACTTTAGCAATTATAATGGTTTAGGCCTTTGGAAACTAGGAATGATAATATAAAGCTTTATATCATCATTGATAGTACCATAAAGAAAGGTAATTATTTTCCTCTGAATCTCTCTAGTTCAAACTTTTGAACTATATTTGCACAAGAACTACATTATGCATTCATGCCAATCCTTATAGTTCCTGACTGACTGGTTCATTCATTTGGAATGCTCAGTATTATGAATCTGAACCTTTAAACAAAAACAAAAAAACCTGCCTATTTTTGCAAATTGACCAATTATGCATCAAAGTTATTCTCTAATATGCAATTAAAAACTGTTGATTTATTGGTCAAAACAACCTTTCTTGAGTTTTTTTGTTTCACTTTAGTTATTGGGGATTTCAGTTTTATTCTAATTATTCTCTCTAATTCTAAAATCTGAAATGAAGTGATATGCCTTAAATATTTTTAAAAAATATTCTTCAACTTCTTTGTTACTTTCTGTTCCATGTACCTTTTTCAAAACTACTTCAACCACTGCGCACATCAAAGGCATTCTGTACCGGGGAACTCTGAACACAATTCTGAATCTTTGAATTATAAGGGATAAAGCGATCTCTGTCAAAATCTGAACTTTGCATATATACATTTTTTTCAGAGATGCAGTAGTTAGGAGTGGGTGCTATGTGTAGATTAGATTTCAAGTTACTCCTCATGACCTATTCGATATTTTTATTCTTCTGACTCTATTTATTATTCATATTGAGACCTATCTTCATTTCTTTTTCATCAGAATGCCTATGATCATGAAATCATTTGTTATCTTTTATCTGTGATGATATGGATTTCTCTTGGAGAAAACCATATGGAAGCAAAGCAAGTGAAATGAAAATGCAAAATGAAACAAAGATTTTTAGATTTTTATATTTTTCATTCCCTTCTGAGCATGAAAGAAAAATGTGTGAAATTAATTAAAAAGTAATGAATATAAGAATAGGTACTTTATAAATATTTATTTTTTTGTTATACAAACCTATAAAGAGCTATATCAATCTATTAATTATTATTTATTGATATCAATTGCAAATTATATATTATATAATATATATGGTTATATAGTATATGGGGGATATATTTTTTTATCCCACATATAAGGGTTATTTAATATATTAAAACACTATAATATTTAGCATATTTTCTTTATTTGTATATTATATAGTATAATAGCCCACTGTTAATTAGAGTTAAAACTGTCAAACACCATTCTATTTGCATACATATACATAACTAATTTGGTATTGGGAAATTAGTATAAGCTTATCAGGGCAATTCAACTCTGTGATTCCCTAGACATTTAAAGGCAGTGAAGTGTAAAGAATGAGATGAAACACGAATAAATATACTTCTAGTTCCAATCCTGTAGCTGACAGCTTATTAAACCTGTAAGTATTTATTTTAAATTTCAGTAAAACATTGAAGACATTCTTCCACTCCTAGTCATTCTGAAATGCAGCAGTCATCTAAAAATAAGTTTCAAAACACATCTGTATTATAATCAGTGGTATTCAGAGATACAAAACATGCTTGTTAGTGTTTTTGTACTCCTTCTATAACCCCAGGCTGTGACGAATACAATTCACAAGTTATTGCCATAAGTGGAGAGAATACTGAATTAAGAGAATGAACAATCCAGTTTTCTTATGAATCTATTGACTTCAGTTTCAGTATATTTTAAATGGGCTTATTAAACATTTGCTGCTGATATAACAAGGTACTTTTAAGATGACGTGAGCTTCTGCCTATAAAAGCAATTTAAAAATAGATGAAGTTGAAGCAAATTTATCCCAAGACTAAGATCTGTTATCACAGTTCTAATTAAAATGTAGCAATCCCCGTGGAAGAGTATTTCATGAACTAATCTCTAAGAGACATAGAATAAATTTTACTAAGGACAGTTATATTCTCTCAAAACTGGTAAGTAGCTGACATTTAATGAACATTAATTGTGCAAATGGTCTGTTTCTAATTTCATGTTATATGTAGTATCTTATATATATTATATAACATTAATATTCAGAAGGAAAGAGTCTGACACTGACACTTCTGGGACCTGGTTCAAAAGTGCAAAACATTTGAAAAATGCATAAGTGAAAATGAAATAGTGTGTTAATGGATATCCCATTGTCCATACAGAAGATATTCATATAACCTTTTATAAATACGGAATCTCAATATACTCTTTTATAAATACCCAAATATCAAGGTTTAGAAGAAAATCTAGATGCAAGTTTTATGTACTGGATCATATAAGATGACAAGGGTCTAATGCAGATGATATTTTTATTTTGTGGTCAGCAAGGAGATGGATAAAAAGACTACTCTTACCATCTCTGGAGTATACATACTGAGATAATTATTTTTCATTGACTGTAAATGATTTTTTCAATTTGTCTTTAGATTTCCATAGCATCCTATGATAACTATAAATTTATGTTCACAAATCCTATGTAACTATACATTTATTCCAAAAAGTTAAGTAAGATTGAATATCATCATTCACATAAATAGCAAAACAACAAAATCAAACTATGTCCATTTTGTAATAAAAAATTGTTTCTTGTTTAAACTTGCAAGAGATTGAATATTTTTCTTTGCTTTTTAAAAGCATTTTCATTTCTTTTGCTTTTATGAATTGATTCTGATTTTTTTTTATTCTGATCTTTTTTTAAAAGAGAGAAATAACAAGCAGGATGGGGTAGGAGCAGAGGGAGAGGGAAAGAAAGAATCCTATTTTTAAAGATTTATTTATTTATTTTTTAGTGAGAGAGACAGAAAATGAGGTGGGGGAAGGGGCAGAGGGAGAGAGAACTTAAGCAAATTCAGCATTGACCACTGAGCCTGATGGTGGGGCTTGATCTGACAATCCTGAAGTCACAACCTGAACGGAAGCAAGAGTTAGATGCTTAACCAATTGGGCAACTCTGGCGCCCCATTATCTTTTTTTTTTTCTTTTTGATTTCTTACTTTCCGTTGATTAATTTACATGAGTTAGTAGGATGTTTTATTAACGAAATGTATATGTAAGGATGTCTTTTTCTGCAATGTGGTAGACACTGAAAAACATTCTTTTTCCTTTTCCTAAGACACACATACTCTCTTCTATTCCCAGGACACAAGGATATATATTATCCTGCCAGTTTCTCAGATCCGTGAGTTTATAATGTTCATCATTTTGATTATTTAGCTACTATTCCTTCACATCTTATTTAAGTATTTTTTATCCCCTCCTGTTTTTTCCTGGACTTCAATACATGTGATATTTCATGTAACATTACCCCACAAAGAATGTTGGTCCCTTCCCTCCCCTTCCTCCCACCTTCATCTTTCCTCCCTCCCTCCCTTCTTCCTTCTTACTTTTCTTCCTGTCTTCCTACTTCTCTACCCTCCTGCCTTCCTTCCTTTCTTTTTCATCCTTTCTTTCTTTCTCTCTTTTCAATTTTTTTTCCTCTGTGTCAACTGTCTGGGTGAATCTATATTTTCAACTTCACTAAACTTTTCTTACTCACTTTCTAACCCGATATTGAGGACTTCTGTTAAAATTTTTATTTCAGATATTGAGTTTTACAGCTTTAGAAGTTCTCTTCTCCCCTCATTAAGTTTATGTTTTTCTTTAAATACTTCTATTTAAGATGCTTTGACATCTTTGTCTTCCATTTCTCTTATCTCTGTTCTTTTTAGGTCTGATTCTATTGACATAGTTTTCTCTTGCTCCTGAGTTACACTTTTCTTTTACTTTGCATCTAGTAACTTTTGAAAGAATATTGCATACCATGAATGTTATATTATGGGTTTCTAGATAGAATGTTGACTTTTTTTTTAATGGCAGGCAATTAAGTTACTTTCAGATCAGTTTGGTCACTTTCAATCTGATTTTAAGTTTGTAAAAGCAGGTCTAGAATAGTTTGTAGTTCATGAATATTTGAGTCCTTCTCCTGTTACTGCTGATGGGTAGTAACCCATCATTGGACCCAATGACCTGTGAGACAACTCTGCTGACTGGCCAGTACTCAGACAACTTTTGAGTCTGGGATTTGCACAGCTGACAACTCTTCTTTGCCTTGTTTCATGGAATTTCACCTTCAGATTTATGGTTTAGTAATCAGCAAATTTCTGAAGGAGTAGCTTACGAAGATTTCTTTTTGAAAATTTTCTCTGCATAACTCTACCCCCTTTATTATTTTAGTCTACAGATTTTAGCTGCCTCAGTCTCCGAAAATTTCAATCTCTATTTCCATAACTCAGTATGACCACTATCTCTGCATGGGTTCACCTTGTTTGTGCTGCAGTACAGAGACGTCTTCAGGCAGAAATCCGAGGGAAATTATCAATCTTGCTTCATATGTCCTGTCCCCCAGAACTTATGGTCAGACACTGTTTATTGGCCAGTCCCCCCAAAAAAGTTAGTTTCATATATTTTGTTCTATTCTCTTTGTGTTTATGATGGGAGCTCAAGCAAGGTATATTTACTCTGTATGCTCAAAAGGGGAAGTTTTCAAGTATATTTTAAAAGGAATTGTGTATTTTCCTGTTTCGTATGTAACTATATATTTAATTTTTCACTTAAGTTACTGCATCATCAGTTTATTATAGTGTACATTGCAATGGTGTGTTATGACTTCCCTAATCAACAAGATTAAAAACAATTTAAACAACCATAAGATTAAATAACAATTTAATTCAGTTTATTCCTCTCATTCTATACTTTGTGCTATTCTTACTATATTTTACTTTTAACTATTTGTATTATTATTGCATAAAACAGTTTATAGCCTCTTATATTTATTCTCACTTTAATCCTTTTCTGTGCTCTTGACTTCTAGCAATCTTGTGCTTCCATCTGGCATTATTATTTTTTTCAACCTGACGAACTGTCTTTAATATTTCTGTGTGGTGCTTTTCTATCATTTCACTTTCAGTTTTGAAGGATTTTTAAAATTGGTTATAGATTTCTAGATCAGTAGTTTTTTTTTTTCTTTCACACAGAACTTTAAAAATGTAATTACATCATCTTCCATTGTGTCTGTTGAAAACTCGGCAAAAAATCTAATCATTTCTGTTGAAAAATGCAAAAAAAACCCCCAATTAATTTTTGAAGGTAATGCATGTTTTGTTTCTGGCTGCCCTTTTTTTTTTCTTTTGGTAAATGAAATGTTTCTTTTGGAATAATTTTAGATTTAAAGGGAAGTAGCAAAGGCAGTACAATGTTCATATTTACATTTTACCCTATTTCCCAACCTGTTAATTTTACTCATAACTATGGTACATTTGTAAAATTGAAATATGGACAGTGGTATATTACTATATACCACACTCCACACTTGCTTTGGATTTCACCAGTTTTTCTACTAATGCCCTTTTTCTGTTCCAGTAGCAGATCTAGGAAACCACATTACATTTAGTCATGATGTCTCCTCAGAATCCTTGAATCTGGGACAGATTCTCAGCTTTTTTATGGCCTCGACACTTTTGATTGTCCCCGTCAGTTTTACAGGTTTTAGTGGGGAATACCACAGAAGCAAAGTACTTTGCTCCTTACATCGGTGGACGCATGACATCGGCGTGTGTTTTCATTGATGGTGTTTACTTCGGTCACTTGGTCAAGGTCACATCTGTCATGTTTACCTATCACAAATCTTCTATTTTTCCTTTTTCCATATTCTATTTTTTGGCTATGAGCCACTAAGTTCAGACAATACATAAAGACAATACATAAAGAGGGATTATGTCCTACTAAGTAAATATCTAAAAGTATCTACTTTTATTCTTTAGAGAATGGAAGATTTATCCATTTTCCCCTATTTATTTATTCAAATATGAATTTATGCCTGTATGGACTTGTGCACATTCATTTTAATCTTTGAATCTGTTAAACAAAATTCAACCAGGTAAATTTGAAGATCTAATTAGTTCTACTAAGTGATTTATGGATTGGGCAGTATCCCGTTTAGGTGGACAGGAATGCCCTAAAGAGTTATATAAAGTGGAAGTGGGAGGGTGGGGCAAGGAAGTTAACAGCAAAAGAAAAGAAAAGGATTGTTTCAGGCCAGGACATCTTCTTTTCAGGAGGAGGGGAACACAGGTTTTTTATCATGCCTGCAGATTACCTCATCCGGCTGATCAGGAAATTTCAGATTGACTATGGAAAGGTCACATTTCTGGGATAGGGTGAAACTGTGCTTAAATCTTGGTATGCTGCCATGGGGTGGGAATAAGGGAAATGACTCCATTTGGGGCTCTTGTTTCTTTTTAAACAGGTTATAATCCAATTGTTTGTTTCATTGCTCAAAGTGTTCCTGTTTTGGCCATTGGAGCTCTCTAAGGTTGACTCTTATGTCCCTTTGGTATGTGACTAGTGATGGGAAATTTTTTTTTTAACCAATCTGTGGCTTGTCTTTTAATTTCCTTAACAGTGAGAAGTTTTTACTTTTAAGTAATTAAATTTAATTAACTGTAGAGGAGATGTTTTTAACTTTAATGGAGTCAAACTTATTATTTTTCTTTCATGTAATGTGATTTTGGTGTTGTAGCTAAAAACTCATCATAGAACTCAGGATCATGTAGATTTTCTTCAGTGTTATATTCTAGGAGTTTTATAGCTTTGCAATTTACATTTCAGTGTGATTCACTTTTAGTTAATTTTTGTGAAAGGTGTATTGTGTCTAGATGCTTTTTTTTTTGACATGTTGCTGTCTAGTTGTTCTAAGACTATTTCTTGAAAAGATTATCTTTCTTCATTGAATTGCCTTTGTTTTTTTGTCAAATATCAGTTGACTATATTTATGTGAGTGTTTCTGGTCCCTCTATTCTGTTCCATTGTTCTGTTTGCCTACTGTTTCATCAATGCCACACTCTCTTGATTGCAGAAGTTTTACATTAAGGCTTAAAGCTGGATAGTGTCGGTTCTGACATTTTGTATTTCTCCTTCAATACTGTGTTAGATATCTGGGTCTTTTGCCTTTCCATATAAACTTTAGTATCACTTTGTCAATATCCACAAACCAACTTGCTGGGATTTTGACTGGGATTGCATTGAATATATAGCTCAAGTTAGAACTGACATATTAACAATGTTGAGTCTTCTTATCCATTGTACATGGAATATTTCTCCATTTACTTAGATGTTCTTTGATATCTTTTTTTAGAAGTTTGTAGTTTTTCTCATAGTCTGTGTATATCATGCTAACTTTACACCTAAGTATTTCATTTTAAGAAGCTGCTAATATGAATGATACTGTTTTAATTTCAAATTCCACATATTCATTGTGGTTTGTAAGGAAGCAATTAACTTTTGCATGTTAACCTTGTATTCTGTAAACTTGCTGTAACAATTATTTGTTTTAGAAGGTTTTTTGTTGTTGTTATGGTGAGGATGTTCCCCTCTAAGTTGCTTTCTTTCTTGGTGATAATGAATAGTGCTGCTCTAAGCATTCATGTAGAGAGTTGCATGAAATAAATTTTTGATTCGCTGGCATTAATAACTAGGAGTGAAATTTCCAGGCCAAGTGATAAGTGTATATTTAACTTTATAAGAAACTAATAAACTATTTTCCAATGTGACTGTACCATTTTGCATTTCCACTAGCAATTAATGAAAGTTTCTGTTGCTCGCATCTTTTCAACCTCTTTGATATTTATCAGGCTTTTGGATATCAGCAATTCTAATAGGTGTGTAGTAGTATTTCATTATGATTTTAATTTCAAGTTCCCTAATGAAAAATGATGCCCCCAGTAGGGGGAAAATGTTATTTATCATCCATATATATCTTTTTTGGTGAAGTACCTCTTCTACCATTTTTCTTATTTAAAAAAAAAAGAGTCATTTTCTTATTGTTGCATTTGCAACTTCTTACTCTATTGTGGATATGTCCTTTGTCAGATATGGGATTTGCAAATATTTTTCTCAGTGTATATCTTATATTTTCATTCTTTTGACAGTGTCTTTTGCAAAGCAAAAGTTTGAAAATTTTATCCTCCCATTTATCATTCATTTCTCTCATGGATTATATTTTTCCTCTGGTATTTAAAAAAAATTAATCACCAAACCGAAGATCATGCATATTTTCTCCCATAATCTCTATAGCTTTACATTTTATATTTGGGTCTATGATTCTTTCTGTATTACTTTTAGTTTAGTTGTGAGGTATGTGTTGTTTAATTTTTTCTGCACACGTACATCCAGTCAGTCATTCCAGCACCTTTTGTTGAACTGACTTTTCTCTACTTTGTCTTTCTATCTATGTTGAAAATGAATTGCCTATTTTTACTGTGTCTAATTTTAGGTTCTCTGTTCAGTTTCTTTGATGAATGTGCCTATCGTTTTGCCAATACCACACTCTCTTGATTAATGTAGTTTATAATAAGACTTGAGGTCATGTAATGTTAATTCTCCAAATTCATTCTTTTTATTCAGAAGCTTTTGAGGGCTCATCTAGGTCCTTTGCCATTCTACATAAATTTCAAAATAACCAACTGATAACTGCAAAGATTCATGCTGTGATTTTTGATAGGGATTATTCTGAATTTAAAAATTGAAGCTGGGGGAATTCTTTGCAATTTTGACTGTTTTAATCCATGAGCACATTATATCTTTCCATTTATTTAGATTTTCTGTGAATTATTTCATTAGTGTTTTAGTTTTCAACCTCCTGATCCTATACAATTTTTTTGATATTAAGTAATATATGTGATTTTTGCATATTTACTATACATCTTGCCACCTTTCCAATCTCACTTTTTTTGTCCTGTTTGAATTTTTGGAATTTTCTGCATAGAAAAGTATGTCTTCTGGAATAGAGTTTTCATTTTTCCTTCCCAGTCTGTATAGTTTTGTTTGTTTGTTTTTGCCTTATTGCACTAACTAGACTTTCAGTACAGTGCTGAGTAGCTGAGAGATCCCTTGGGGGAAGTATTCAGTCTTTTACTTTAAGTTTGCTAGCCATAGGGGTTTGAAGGAACTCTTTATTAGGTTAATGGGGTCCCCTTTTATTACTAGTTTTCAGAGAGTTTAAATTGTAAATAAATGTTGAATTTGTTAAATACTTTAATACTTTAATTTCTATTATTATGACCTTATAGTCTTTTAAATTATTCTGTTAATAAGGTTTTATTAATAAGGTTAATTTTACCAATTGATCTTAAAATGTCAAACCAGACTTGAATACCTAGGATTAATCCTTCTTGGTGCTCATGATTATCCTTTTTGTGTATTTTTGGATTTGATTTCCTAACATTTTGTTAGGCATTTTTTGCATTTATGTTCTTTTCTTAATATATTTTTACCTGAATTTTTAGAAGAACAATGCTGCCTTAATAAAGTGGGTTGTTAAGTCTTCCCTCCTCATCAATTTTTTTAAAGATTTATTTATTTATTATTTGAGAGAGAGAAAGAGAGAGTGCGTGCACAGGAGTGTGGGGTTGGGAGGGAGAAGGAGAGGGAGAGCCTTAAGCAGACTCCTCCTTGAGCACAGAGCCCAATTCAGAGCTTGATCTCAGGATCCTGAGATCACGACCTGAGCCAAAATCAAGAGTCAGATGCTTAACCGACTGAACAACCCAGATGCCCCTCTCCTCATCTAATTTCTATGGTAATTGATGTTATTTGTTCCTTAATGTTACAGAGTATTCCTCAATTGATTTGTCTGGGTCTGGAATGATGAGAGTAGAGTGTCAATAATAAGATTCATTTTCCAAAATAAATTTTCTTGGAACTACAAGCTTGTAATGAGGCATTAGAATGCATTCTAAATCTCAAATTTAAACTCTATAATTTTGATGACCCAACTATATTTTGTGTGCATTAAATGCTAAAAAAATCTGTTTAATCATCTTCATTAACTAGACATTCACTGCTTTTTGTTTTGGTCTATATCTAAAACCATACATCTGATTTCATTGGCATTTTCCTCTCTTGACTTATAAACTTGACTTTTTCCTCTCTTGATATATAAAAAATGGAGTATAATACAAGTTAATGGAATGTAATAAAAGAATATCTGAATTTTAAAAATTGAACAAAAAGATGAATATTGGCCCAAACATCTTGTTTCAGGTTTCTATTAGTGAAATAATATCATTCCTCTGTCATCAGACATACTAGCATGAAGTCTGACATTTTTGTACTCAGTTTAAATCATGTTAAGTTTTGTGATATTATTGGTCAGGGGTAAATACGTTCTATTCAGTATCTGGAAATGTATGTATCCACAAGGGCAGGTCAAAGTTGCATGCTTTCCTGGCAATACAGTCTGGGAAACGGTTGCTTAGCCAGACTGTATTTGCCAGCCTTACATTTTCATTTAGATCTGGCAGTGTGGCGGAGCTTATCAACTGGATAAAAGCTGAAGTGATATATAGCATTTTTAGGCCAAGGTGATTAAGAAATAGTTCTCCGGGCACCTGGATGGCTCAGTGGGTTAAGCCTCTGCCTTCGGCTCAGGTCATGGTCTCAGGGTCTTGGGATCAAGCCCCACATCGGGCTCTCTGCTCAGCAGGGAGCCTGCTCCCCTCTCTCTCTCTCTCTGCCTGCTTCTCTGCCTACTTGTGATCTCTGTCAAATAAATAAGTAAAGTCTTAAAAAAAAAAAAAAAAAAGAAATAGTTCTCCACTTCCCCCCCACCCATTTTTTCCACCTTGTGCAAGTTTGATTGAAATGGGAATGGTGACTTTGGAAAATTGATGGAAAAGTAGCGGAGGTAAAAGGAGCCTGGTCCTGATTTTTCTGTTTAAAGGAAAGGCCACCCACCACTCAAAATAGTGACTTTAGAGTCTGTTAGATGAGAAATGTTTGTATCTTAATGGATCTATTATACATTTTTTAATGTCTTTAGTGTAAGATTTATTATCATTCTAATAAATATAATAAAAGGGATTCAGTTTTTAGTTCATTTTACTGAAAAATACAACTGCATATCAATAACGAGCATTCTTCTTAGTAAATTTACTGAGTGACAATCTATTCCAACTTGGAAAAGTAGGGTTCAGTTGTCTTTGTTTATTTGTTTGTGGTTTTTTTTTTGTTTCAAATCTAAATCAGCAATGCACATCTCAAAGTGCTCTAGGTGAAGAAAACAGTAAGTTATCGCCTTTATAATAATATTTTGGGAAACAAGTTATCTTAAAACTTAGTGGTCTCAAACAACCATCATTTAATATCTTACAGTTTCTGTGGATCTGACCCCGGGCATGGCTCACTTGAGTGTCTTTGGCTCAAGGTCTCAAGCCATAATCACACTGCTTGCCAGGACTAATGTTATCTCAAGGCTTGTATGGGCAATGGATCTGCTTCTAATCTCACCCAGGTGGCTGTTGGCAGGCCTCAAGTACCCTCTGGCTGTTGGCTGAAAAACTGAGCTCCATATCAAGTGGGTGTTACATAAACATGCCCACAATTGCCCTTATATATTGGCCCAATATTGTTTCTTTCTTCACAGGCTATGACCATGAGCTCAAAATCCACTGGCACAGAAATAAAATTCATACACATCCAGTTTCTGTAAATATAACTCAAATAAGTCTGTTTTGTTTTGTTTTTAACAATGTGGAGACGTCCTCTTTTGCATGTCTCATGAAAGCTGTACACAATGTCTGCTAGCCTTACTTTTAAGACAGATCCTCTGTCTTACAAAATTTCCTAAACCACTTCCGGCCTTTGGAGCTTTCTGATCCAGTCTCCCCACTTTGCTGCTGAGTGGCCTCACCTAGATCCCTAAGCATCCTTTATGGTTTCCTGGAGTTCCTCCTGGAGTTCTCTTGCCCTCCTCTCTTTTTGGGCAGTGATCCCGTCTCTCTTTCTGAAGGTCTCCTGTTAGGGGAGGCATCCCCTCACCCTGCAACTGCCTAGGCACCGGCCCTAGAGACTTGTTATGTAACACTGCCATCTAGTGGTCTTGTCTCTTCAGCTCCATCTTGATCAGCCCTTAAATCCTCAAACTTCCCACAGCTGCCCACTCTATTACAGGGCAAACCCACCGCCTGGCAGCTGACTTCCTTCGGAGTAAGCAAGCAAGAGAATGAGAGAGAGCACCTCAGACGGAAGCCATAGTCTTTTTGTATTAATCTCCAAGTGATGTTGCATCATTCCTGCCACATTCTGTTCTTTAGAAACCAGTCAACATATTTAGCCTATACTAAGGGTAGGGCATTACAAAAGGGCTCAAACAAATACCAGGAGACTGGGATCATTGGGCGCATCTTAGAGTCTGCCTATCTACACAAATATGTGTGTTATCAAACACATTAAAAAAGAAAACTGCTTGCTGTTGAAATCAATATGAACTTAATACATAAGAATGTTTTCAAAATCGAAGAGACCATGAATTCTATCTCATGCCTAATGTATACATTTACTCTTTTTAAAAAAATTTTTATTTATTTTTTAAATTTCTTTTCAGTGTTCCAGAATTCATTGTTTATGCTCCACACCCAGTACTCCATGCAATACGTGCCCTCCATAATACCCACCAACAGGCTCAACCAACCTCCCATCCCCCTCCCCTCTAAAACCCTCAAATTGTTTGAGTCCATAGTCTCTCATGGTTTGTCTCCCCCTCCAATTTCCCCCAACTCCCTTCTCCTCTCCCTCTCCCCATGTCCTCTGTGTTATTCCTTATGCTCTACAAATAAGTGAAACCATATGATAATTGACTCTCTCTGCTTGACTTATTTTACTCAGCATAATCTCTTCTAGTCCTGTCCATGTTGATAAACATTTACTCTTAAGGACCTCTGTAGTCTAGGTAAATTAGAATATTATGATATTAATTCCATCAGAGTTTAAATATAAAATTGCAGTGAATCCTTTTGTTATTTTTTATATAACTTTAGATACACATTTTCCCTAAATTTTTAATTGCTTATATTACTGCAATATACAAAAAGCCTTGAAAGTTGTTATCTTACTTGATATATATCTTACCTTTATTTTGTTTTGTTTTGTTTTTTAAAGATTTTATTTATTTGTTTGACAGAGAGAGACACAGCAAGAAAGGGAACACAAGAAAGGGGAGTGGGAGAGGGAGTAGCAGGCTTCCCGCTGAGCAGGGAGCCTGACGCTAGGCTCAACCCCAGGACCCCAGGGATCATGACCTGAGTCAAGGTAAGGCTTAATGATTGAGGCACCCAGGTGCCCTTCTTTGTTTTGTATTACATTTTATTTAATTCACATTGCCAGTTTTGGGGAGTGTGATCATTGCATGATGGCTGTCATGAATTTTTCTTGTTGCACATTTAGATATTTTCAGATAATCTTGTAACTCCTAAATTTCTGAAAAAATTGTGTTGTCCTGCAAGAGTAAAATCTCAAAGCAAACTCTTTTGATAATCATTATTACTGATTATCATAATCAATTGAATCTTTTTTTACAATACTATTTTTTAAAGATTTATTTGTTTATTTGAGAGAGAGAGAGAGTGAGAGAGCACAAGCAGGAAGGGCAGGGAAAGGGAGAGAGAACATTAAGCTGACTCCACACTGAGCATGAGGTTTGATACCAGGCTGGATCTCACGACCCGGAGAGCATGACCTGAGCCAAAACCTGAGCCAAAACCAGATGCTTACCCGACTACAGCACTCAGGTGCTCCTTAAAAATTGTACTTTTTAAGACACTTTCCACACACAGAAAATTCATTTGAGCTCACAGCTTTTTATGGTTATATTTTTTTTTCGCTGTTTTTCCGCATTCAGTTTTGATTTAGAATCCAAGGGAACCAAGAGTTAACTTACAAACCAAAGGTTTTTCATCCCAAAGGGATAATTTTGTAAGCACATAATAAGACAAAATTGCTTTCTCCAAAAAATTCTTTAGACACTGCACTTTTGCAATATATATGGCACCATGCTGAGAATAATGATCTCTTCCTGCTACTGAAAACCTGACAATGTTGTATAAGGTCAAAAGCTATTTTCACTTTAGAATGTGTCTTTCTCAAGTTATTGTTACTTAGATTTCATTGGATTTTTAAAGCAATGTAGAATCCTCTTTTCTTCAATATGTACAAAGCATAATCATCTCACTTGGAACATTTTCTTCCAAGAAAAGTCAAGAACATATAGCTACATGTATTCTTTTTTGGTAAACAGAAATATACATCACAACAGTGAATAATCTTGATATTATGATTTCTTTCTTGAAATATCAAGAGATTGTGAGGCTGTTAGCTCTGATATCCAGTATTTTAACATGTTAGCTATATGTAAGGGGGAGGTTTTTCCTCCAAAAAAGTATAAATTATGAGACTCAGAAATTTGTGGAGATTATTGTTTAGATTTTTTTTTTTAAGATTTCATTTATTTATTTGACAGAGAGATCACAAGCAGGCAGGTAGAGAGAGAGGAGGAAGCAGAGCAGAGAGCCCGATGTGGGGCTTGATCCCAGGACCCCGAGATCATGACCTGAGCCGAAGGCAGAGGCTTAACCCACTGAGCCACCAGGTGCCCCTGGATTTTTTTTTAATTGTTCTTTCCGTAGTCACATTTCTACATGAAATGTGTAAGTGACAAATCACTAAATTCTACTCTTGAGATCAATATTACACTGTATGTTAACTAATTAGAATTTAAATAAAAACTTTAAACAAAAAAAAGAAATTAAAGAAACAAAACAAAAAAAAATTTTTAAGTGCTGGCCAATAACTGGCTCTCAGTTTCATTTATTCTGATTACAAGTCACTCACCAAAATATATTGACTAAAGCTTTGTGGTTTTTTGTGTGTGGTTTTTTTTTTTAGATTATTTATTTATTTATTTGACAGAGAGAGACAGCGAGAGAGGAACACAAGCGGCGGGAGTGGGGGAGGGAGAAAGAGGTTTCCCATGGAGCAGGGAACCCCATGAGGGGCTGGATCTCAGGACACTGAGATCATGACCTGAGTGGAAGGCAGGTGCTTAATGACTGAGCCACCCAGGTGCCCCCTTAACTAAAGATTTTATAATGCTTTTGGAGAGGGAAAGGCCAGTACTTTATTTCCTGTATCAGACTTTTTTTTTTTTTAAGATTTTATTTATTTGAGAAAGAGAAAGAGTGAGAGAGAGCATGAGCAGGGGCAGAGGCAGAGGGAGAAGAAGCAGGTTCCCCAGTGAGCAGGAAGCTCTAGTGGGGCTGCATCCCAGGACCCTGAGATCATGACCTGAGAAGGCAAATGCTCAGTCCTCAACTGACTGAGCCTCCCAGGCACCTGCTGTATCAGAGATTTTTAAGAGCAAAAAATATTTTGTGATAGAGAAAATATAACAAATTAAAGTGTTGAGTCATTGATTCTCCTTTCCTGGGTTCTAAGTAACTTTTGAAATTCACTTGTTCTTAAATCTATCCACAGAGTGCTTAAAAATTAAAGTCCTAGCATAGTGGTATAAAGGAACACTTATGTTCTGAATTTATATATTCATCAGTTTGCTCTGTTTATCTGCCACTGTGATGCTAGCTTATTCTAGAACCAAACTGTGGAGTAGAGTTTGGAATGGCAGCTAGAGATAGGAAGTGGGAAGAAGGGATTTTTTTTCCTTCTTATATTATGACCAAATCTATTTAAACTAGAAAATATATTGGATAACTTCATCACAATTTGAATCATACTTGTTTGAATATCATTTCTTTATATAAATACCCATCACCAAATAGACATATATTTTTATAGGGAATTATTAATTTCTTAGCTAGGTGTTTCCACAAGGTGGGTAGAAATCAACCCAATTTATCATTCTCTAATGACTAAATTACTTACCTAAGGGAGTAACTTTTATTGATATTAGTTTTTCTTCTAAGCCTGGTTCAAATGCAATTCTCTTTGCCTCCTAAGTGTCTGGTGGGCTACTTAAGAAACCAATCTTCTGGTAAGAAATCTTCCACAGGGAATCAGTCCTCATTTAAAAAGCAATTTTAAGGATGAAGTATCATTTTTATCTACCTTTTTTCCTCCTAATACATCTATTTCCCATTGATAAGAATCTAAAAATGAGACATTTTTGGAAATATTCTTAAATCATTTAATGCATACCTCTTTGTTTCTTAAATAAAAATAAACAGAATTGACACCTTTTTAATAATAGGCTATCATTTTGATCTGACAGTGTTACCATGGGAAAACTCTACTTATTCATTTTTGTCTTTGGGGTTGGTATTTCTGATCTTATAAAACACCTTATTTAAACTTGTATGTGTTTTCTGCTTTACAAGAAATCAGATATTCATGGTGTATAAATAACAAGTAAGTAAATTTTGAATAACCATCATAAGGAATGCTCCTAAGTCGAGTGTTGAGGTTTGCATGCTGAATTTTAAGCAATTTTAGAGCCTTCCTTTCTCACCCTACTCTGTTTAGCTGCATTTTAAGATGGTGGTAGAAGTTAGTTAGTTTCTGCAAAGGGAAAACACTAGAAACTATTTAAGAAGTATATGCTGGGGACGCCTGGGTGGCTCAGTTGGTTAAGCGGCTGCCTTCGGCTCAGGTCATGATCCCAGCGTCCTGGGATCGAGTCCCGCATTGGGCTCCTTGCTCAGCAGGGAGCCTGCTTCTCCCTCTGACTCTGTCTGCCTGTGCTCTCTCTCTCTCTCTCTGGCAAATAAATAAATAAAATCTTAAAAAAAAAAAGAAGTATATGCTGTGCTGGAGAAGAGCCATGCTTATGGTGGCATCTGGATTTTATCTTGCTAGCAGAAGACTAGATGGGTTAGTCAAATCCAGTTTGATAAACTCCTCTTTGTCATAATTGACTATTTGAAAATTTCTAAAAGAGGTAGAAAATATGAAAAAAGGTGACCATCCTTAAATAAGTCTTCTTGGTTCCAATCTCTCCCCCGAACTGAGATCTGAAAAATTTCCATCAAACCTTGAATGAACCTTATGAAAAGTAGAGTTCTTGGAGTCTGTGAATTGACATGTTAAAAGCAAGCTCTCAGTGGTGGTTGCCAAGGCTTTAATCAGAGAAAAGTGACTCAGTTTGAAGTAGTTTGAGCTCAAATCAAAGATGTGCTAAGATTTCAGATATGGTACTTTATTTGAAAACCATTGCAGCAGATTTAATCTGAAAATAAGTTTAAATACCTGTGAGCAATACCTATTGAGCTGTGTTAGAGATGGCTTTCGATTTGATGTTGAATATTGTGTACTCTGAGATTACATTTTGTGCCAGGTAGCATAAAATAGAGAGTTTACACTTTCTAAAATAGTTGAATGATTTGTGCTCAACTTGACAATTTATAAGAAGAAATTAATGGAAACACTAACATTCTATAATGTTCATGCCGAAGGCTGTATCACATTTTTCTGCTTGTTCAAATAAAGGTTTATTATTCATACATACATTTTTAAAAGTGTTTCATTCATGTGATTCTCTGCTTTCAAGAGGTTTTCTGTTCCTCTCTTAAGAGGAAGAGATTGCCACCGTTTTCAAGCAGCTGCTTATTCTTTGGTAGCTGAATGGGCATTGCAGAACATTGCCTGAGATTTAATTACTGTTTATGCCAGTTTGTTTTTCTTCAATTTGTAGCAGAATGAAATGAACTACTTCAGACCCATTCCCTGATTTTATATATGTCAGAAAAATTATTTTGTTCTATGCTGTGTTCTGAATGTCTATCTAAATTTATTTACTTAAAATAAAGCAAAATACAAGTTGTTGAGATCTTCAGGACTCTTAGAAGTTACTTAATTAATCATTATTCTTTGAAGCTAGGTTTTTATTCAGAGTACAGTTAAGAACAAATTGCTGGCAGAAATACATATCATTAAGATATATTACTTATAGGATATATACCATGAAGGATAATTAACATTGATTAGTATATTAGGATATATTATTTTAGCATATTTTTAAGGCATGATATTCAGTGTAAAAACTATAAACCATATTTTTTATAAGATTGTTGACCTAATTTTTTTTCAAGCCTTTAGGATTCTTAAATTACCCATGCTCTAATTTTTTATATTAAAAATAATCATTGGTGAGCTGTAGATTATTGTGTGTTATAAATTATGTAGGTACTGGATATACTCTGCTGTACAAGGCAAAAATCTCCCTGGAGCGTATTTCCTAGTCAGTGATTTTTTTTTTTAAAGATTTTATTTATTTATTTGACACAGAGAGAGAGAGACAACAAGAGAAGAAACATAAGCAAGGGGAGTGGGAGAGAAGAAGGAGGCCTCCCGCTGAGCAAGGAGCCCAATATTGGGCTCAATCCCAGGAACCTGGGACCATGACCTGAGCCTAAGACAGATGCTCCACGACTGAGCCCCCCAGGTGCCCATGGTCAGTGGCTTTTTAACTTATGGGACAAAATTGAAATTTAAATGAAAGGCATTAGATACAATATAGAATATGTACATATTATTCAACAATTTAAAAAGATTCTTCGTTATTTTTGAAATGCTGAACGTTAAGGGTGTCAGATAATATGCACTGTTTTGCAGGTGACATCCGAAAAAATCACCTCCTCTAGGTGTCTTGTTATCAGGAACGTTATTAGCCACCTTTAATCTCGGCTGCTCTGCCGGTGGTGTCTGTCTTACTCTACTTAGTATCTATGATGGTTTCCGTTACAAGCGAGGACTGAAAGACGTCTGAACTGAGGAAATGTGTCATCTGCAGTAGTCCCTTGTTCCAGATATATTGCTTCAGTTCCTGGGGCGCCTGGGTGGCTCAGTCGTTAACTGTCTGCCTTAGGCTCAGGTCATGATCCCAGGGTCCTGGGATCCATCCGGAATCATCGGGCTCCCTGCTCAGTGGAAAGCCTATTCCTTCCTCTCCTATTCCTCCCTCTCCTATTCCTCCTGCTTGTGTTCCCTTTCTCACTGTCAAATAAATAAATAAAATCTTTAAAAAAATAAATTGCTTCAATTCCTTAAAAGTGATTTAGAAGTGTAACTGGTGTACCATGCCTTAATTATCCTTGTGACCCCTTTAACCTTACATTTTTCTCTCTATCCTTAAAATAAAAGCGCAATGTTATTTTAATCCTGATTAAAATGGTTTAGGATTGCCAATGATACACCAACAGCCCCAAACAGGAAAAGTCTAAGCTCTAGAATAAGCTTAAACATTATGAAGTCATTCTTATTAATCAATAACAGTCTTATATACAATGAAAATACCAATCTAAATTATCATAAAATTGTTTATAACATTTTCTAATAAATAAACACCAGCAAATTAATATATATATTTTTAAATTATTTCTTTTTATATTTCTTTTTGTTTCTTGTTTTAACTATTGCTTTTGTTACATTAATTTTGGGTGATTTGGGGCTGAGAATGCCAAGTTTCGTAATTATAAATTAAACAGGTTTTTATAGGTTCTAGAGTTTCTTAGCATATGGAAAAACTATATGAAGGAGATGGTGTTAAGGGCTGTTAGACAAAAGGGTTAAACAGAGGACTGCTGCTCTTTTCCTTCAGGAGGTTCAGTAGGGTGGAGAATAAATTAAGATTCAATGATATAACTTTAACAGTAGATATGTGTAATATTTTTAGAAATATGGAATATGTCCTGTTCTCGTGCTGGCTCTGTATATTTGTTATTTTTCCTCTTTTAAAAATTATTCTAGGGGCGCCTGGGTGGCTCAGTGGGTTAAAGCCTCTGCCTTTGGCTCGGGTCATGATCCCAGGGTCCTGGGATCGAGCCCCGCATTGGGCTTTCTGCTCCGCAGGGAACCTGCCTCTTCCTCTCTCTCTGCCTGCCTCTCTGCCTACTTGTGATCTCTGTCTTTCAGATGAATAAATAAAATCTTAAAAAAAATAAAAAAATATAAAAAAATAAAAATTATTCTATTGTGCAGACACATTTTGAAAAACATGAGTTTTCTTAGCCTTCTTTTGGTGAGACCTGTTTCTCTTCTTGTATAGGAAAGGTCCAGGTAGAACTAGGGAACCACAGTGCCACCCATCTTCTTAGAGGAGGTTGGCGGGTGGTGGGGAGCTTGGTTAATGGATCGCCTCTATGGATACAACTTGTTATTTTCTACCTGAAATGATATGTTCCTCCATATACCCAAGGTGACTGACAGTATCAGTATCAATTTTAACTTGACCTTTCTTGTTTGGGATAGTAAGAGGAATCTCCTGTATGTTCTGACATTACACAATATCAGGCATGCTAAAAGTTTGTTTGCATAGTATGCAACAAAGTGGCAAGATCGAGTACCAATATATACTTTGCCTATTGTTGTAACATGCAGATTCTCTCAGGGGAATTCCATGACTCAGACTTTGCCATGGAATAGTCTCAGATGAAGGATATTTTGTTACACAATAAAAGCTCAAGGACTCCAGGATTTTTAGGGCAGGTAAGTCCAAGGAATTCTTAGCTCATAGTATATCAAAGATTACTTTAAGATGTCATGTCAAACAGTTCTAATAATTCTCATCACCGGGCAGGCATGGGACTGGCTACCCTACAGACTGTGTAAAATCCCCTTCTTCACAAGGAAGTCCAGGAAATTCTCTGAAGATATTTAGAGACGTAGCTAGCTTATCAAAATAACATTTCCCGTGTTAGAGTCTGGCTTAGAAAGAGGCCTATCATTACTATTCTGTTCCCTCCAATGATATGATTTTTTTAAATTAACTTTTACAATTTACTTTAACTCTTTATGTTCTTATGCTTATCTCTGTGCTTGTCTCATTTACTTTTGAAGAGCATCGTCTCTTTAGACATAGTGCTTAGCATGGTATTTTTTATAGTAGTTAGATTTGTTCCTCTCTAATAAAAATCTTGAATTTAAATTCTAGACAAAGACTGAATTAACATTCTAGTTCAGCAGGCTGCATTCCAGGTTTTTGCTTTCAATTTGTACAAAATGTATGTGAAATAAAATAATACAGTTGTTTCATATAAGGTCACAACATTATTGGACCAAACTCTTATTTAAGTCTATCACTGTTTTTTCTTTTTACTGAAAATTATTTGTGAATATCTTGTATTCCTACCTTTTGGTATTTACAACTACTGAGACTAGTGGAACCAAATAACCGAAACAATTTAACAAAAATGCTTCTTTGTGTATTTTTTAGACACTCACCATCCTGTGATTTACAAAGCCATAGCAATTTTTACCTCCAGGGAAACAAACACAACATAGGCCAAAAAACTGTCACAGATCATTTTTGAATTTCAAATTAGACTTTTTGCAGATCCATAGTGAAAAGTTAAACTTGCGAGCTATCATTTTATGCAGAAGTCTGCCTTTTTGGAAAATAAAATGATTTGCTCAAAGTTGAGAGCCAGGAGGACCACAAATGATTGAGTGAACCTACAAATGGTCATATAATCTGTCCTGAATTGCAAATGGCAGGTTTGGCACTATTTAATGGGACTCATCTATAGTCAAGGCTAGGTGCTGCAAAAGATTTCTGCCTGTGCTTTTTCCTCCCCTGGGCTTAAAACTCTTCTCAGGGAGTGGGAAAAGCCCCTTAGATTTGTTTGGGATCCAGAGCAGTGGGGCCTGTGCTGAATTTGTGCTGTTGGAAGAAGTCCTCATCTCTCTGTGAAAGGCCCACGGTAGCATGGAAAAAAAAACATATGGGGTACTTAGGCAGAGGGGGTTTGGAGAGACTCCTGCTTACCTGGTTTTCCCAGGCTCGGTCAGCTGCTACTCCATCTGCTAAGTTTTCTTTCTCTTTTAGGAGCAAGGACAACCATTGTGTCAAGAATGTAATTATTATAAAATCAGTATGAAAATCCTGATATCAGGAGATAGTTATTTGGCAAATTCATTTTCTGTATCTGCCTTTGTAAAAATTCTAACAAATTAACACTTACTGTTATGTAAGTGCCAATCCATAAATGCCTATGTTTATTACACAATATTTGGCTTATTACAGTTATACCATTATTGTAAATGAATATGAGCTACGATGCTGGTAAACATTCCACAAAATCGAAGTTAGTACATTTTTAAATTTTTTAATTGAATCTGATAAGATGAAAAAGAGAGCAAGTTCACAAAGAGACACTTAAAAATATTTTGTTAAGTGAAAGAATACATCTAGATAACACGCGTTTGCATTGCTAATGCTTTCTAAAAGGACCACAGAAGTAACAATTACTAGAAGAACATGCTGTTTTCAGTCAGGTAAGAATTATAAGTTATTGTTGGATTCTTCATAAGCACTACTTATTTAATTGAAAATATATCAAAATAATGTATTTCTTCCATGGTTATGACTAAATATGTCTAGAGTACTAAACAGACTTTGAAACTCTAAATAACATACTCACAGTCCTTTGATTAGACATTTGACTCTGACTCCACAAGTGACTGAAGCAGGAATCACATCTTAAACAAAGGCAACCTTAGACTGGATTTAAGAGTATACCTTGTTGAAAGGAAAGGCAAAAACCAACAAGGACATACACCCAATAGAGAAGATCTTGATGTGATAGAGACAAAATAGTTCAATCATACCCTTTCTGTCTGGGAGTTTTAAATACAATTTCCAGAGAGAACAGCACAGTAACAGACGTAGTAGAATCAGTACTGAGTGTGTAGGAGGGGAGAGAGAGAGAGAGAGAGAGAGAGAGTAGACTGGGTGGTTAAGACAGAGCTATGACTAGAACAGGAATGCCAAGTTGATTCCTGAACTGCATCTGTAATTCTTGAAAAACATCTTTTGCTCTCTATTTTTTTATGCATTCTCCCTGCAGTAAACGCTATCATGAGAAATAACTTGGACTGACTATTGTTTGTATCTTGAAGTAAACTATTTTACTTATACGTTCAGAAATATTGTTAAGAATTTAAGGCACAGGATACATCTCCAAATCAAGATAATTAAGAGGTCTTTTTCACTCCTCCTCCCCACGAAAAGTGCCACAGATGAAATAAAATATAATCATTCCACAGTGTGGTGCTGCCCAGTAGTTATAGGGATATCATAAGATCTTAGGCAACTTAAAGTTTTCTATAACAATTTTGTTCAAAATAAATGCTAGTTATATTTGAGAGGAGTCTCTTAGTGCTAAGTAGTCAATTTTGTGGTTTTTTTCTCCTTTATTGTGTATGCAGCATTTTAATAACATGATAATTAGATTACCCAAAACCTATAGAAATATTTTCAGCAACTAGAGCAATCTACTCTGCAACTAGGTCAGATCTAAACTTTAATCTTTATTCTGGTAAACTTATTTCAAATAAAGTGTTAGGATGAATGTTGGCAATATTTGAATTAAGATATCAAAATGTTGGTAGCTGTTTTTTAAAAAACTAAAGCTGTGTTTCCATGTTTTCTCAATTATACTTTCATGATAATATAACAGAACACCTGGGAAGGGGCACTATTTTTTCATAAAAATCGGACTCTAGCACAGCTTATACTTTCCTTACAGAGTATTCCCTTGAATGGTCTTTCCCTAGTTGTGTAAACATAAAGCAAGTAAGCACTCATTTCCCTAGAGAACAGAATAAAAACATTTCTAGGTTAACCAAGTCACTGCTCTATATATTTTTGGATTTCCATGTTAAACACTAAATTATGGTCAACATAATCAAGGAGCTTCTTAGGATGAAAGTGATTGACATCAGGATCTCTTTCCCTCAGTATTCTTGGAATGTCTGTGACAGGATGGGAAGCTTCTAATTCATGTCGTCTGGAAAGAAAATTATCCAAATTCTTAAAAGGAAAATTCTGTGGAAAGAACCAAGATGCCCTTCCACGGACGAATGGATAAA
>PISX010012727.1:33013-59678 GCA_004024625.1 Mellivora capensis
CTTTTGTAGCTACATGGACGGGACTGGAAGAGATTATGCTGAGTGAAATAAGTCAAGCAGAGAGAGTCAATTATCATATGGTTTCACTTATTTGCGGAGCATAACAAATAACACGGAGGACATGGGGAGATGGAGAGGAGAAGGGAGTTGAGGGAAATTGGGGGGGAGATGAACCATGAGAGACTATGGACTCTGAAAATCAACCTGAGGGTTTTGAAGGGGCGAGGGGTAGGAGGTTGGGGGAGCCAGGTGGTGGGCATTAGGGAGGGCACGCATTGCATGGAGCACTGGGTGTGGTGCAAAAACTATGAATTCTGTTATGCTGAAAAGAAATGAAATAAAAAAAATTATACTGAGAAAAGAAAATTAAAAAAAAAATTTAAAAAAATGCACACACACACACACACACACACACACACACAAAAGAAAAATTCACCTTGAGGAAAGAGGAGGTCTTTGTTGGTGGCTATGTAAACTCAGTGGTCTGACTGTTTATATAGTGGGGTTGGGACAGGGTGTATAGCTGAAGGTATAAGGCTCTGGACATAACCACTCTGACACTCTATTATTCTTTAGAAGCTATGCCTTGGCATGTGAGAGTGAATTGAATGAGCTGTTGCTTGGAACTCCAACTCCAATCTCAGAACAGCGTCTAATAACAGGATCGTTAAGTATCACAGGACTTGTAAGGCTAGTTTTCATCATCTGTGAGGATAGATTTATATGCATCTCTGACTTTAGTATGATATTCTGCAATATGTTGCCTTTTTAAAAAATTATTTATTTATTTATTTATTTATTTATTTATTTATTTATTTATTTATACATACAGGCAAAAGGTGGGCGGTGGGGGTGGAGGGAAAGAGGGTGAGGGAGAGAAAGATCCCAATCGGACAACATGCTGAGCCTGGAGCCCAACACGGGGCTGGATCTCACAACCCTGAGATCATGACCTGAGCTGAGATAAAAAATCAGACATTTATTTAACCCACTGAGCCAACCAGGTACCCCAAATATGTTTATGTTTTTTAAAATAACTTATAATCAGATTTTTAAAGTATATTAAAGTTTATGTACAGCTTTATAAAAATATTGACAAGAGCCAAAATAATTGCATGAGTAAATTTAAAACCAATTTGTAAAACAATCTTAATTGTTTTCAACACTCTATCTGATAGAATGATAGGGTCATTAATTTCAAAGTCTCTTACTTATTTGATTAAATAATTTTTAAGCAAATCATAAGAAGGCATGAAAATAAATGATGTCTCCCCATCTAAATAAGTACTAATTTTTCTAATTGAAGGTTCGATGTAATTTGGGTTGAAATAATCATTTAAATCACCTTAATTCTCTTAATAGAATCCCTTTGACTTGTAT
Source organism: Mellivora capensis (assembly GCA_004024625.1). Lineage (NCBI taxonomy): Eukaryota > Metazoa > Chordata > Mammalia > Carnivora > Mustelidae > Mellivora > Mellivora capensis. The sequence goes on from PISX010012727.1 coordinate 34,394, forward strand.
ATACCATTCTTAGAATGATGTTACACTGGAAAACAATACTAAAAATGGTAAACATTGTGTTACTTTCTAGGTAGGCAATTGTTTATTCTATTTATTCCATCTGCAAAAATATATTTAGCCCCTACTGCGTGTTGGTGCAGTTCTAGGCATTGTGTATGCAATAGTGAACAAAACAAAGTCCTTGGCCTAAGCTCAATCTAATTAGAAGGGAGGCAGAAAAATAATTAGATAACATCAGATGGTGTTAAGTATCCCAAAGAAATATAAGAGAATGAGGACAGGAAATATGGAAACAATTGCTATTTTAAATAAACTGGTTAGAGAGGGACTCTCTCACAGTCACTTGAAGGACGTGAAAATGGAAACAGCAGGGCGCTGGGGCAGAAGTGTGTTTGGTGTAGTCCAGGTACAGAAAGAAGGTCTTTGTGGATATTTTGGAATAATACTGGGATGTTAGTATAGTAGGTGAGACCAGATAAATAGTCCAAGGCCAGAGCATGTATTGCCACATCCACAACTCATTTTTACTTTGGCTTTCATACCACGTGAGAAGGGAAGCCATTGGAAGCTTTAAGCAGAGGAGGAGCTTCTAGATTTAGCAAGTAAGAAACACTGGCTGCCCAGTTAAATTTCAACCTCAGATAAACAATGAATAAATTTTAAAAATAAATATGTTCCAAATATTACATGGCACATACTTATGGTAAAATATTATTCATTATCTGAAATTCAAATGACCAGGGTATCCTGTATTTTATAGAAATTCTTTCACTGCTATGTGGTTAGTAAATGTTTTGGTAGGGCAGAAATAGAAGTTGGTTGAATCTGTTTGAATAGATTCAAATACATTCACTTATCTATAATCGATAGCTGCTCTCTAAAACTAGTTTATAGCTTGGTGGAATAAACACAGGGAAGATAGGTAAAGTGTGTTCTTTCTATAATTACCTGCTATGCTCAACTTTCTTTGGAAATCAATAAAGAATTTCTAAAGTAGATACAATTTATTTCATTAGAAAAATAAAATAATACTATATAAAATTGGTGTGAAATTTAAAAAATTAGAAAGTAGACCAACTAAATTAGGATACAGAAGACTTGAACAATTATAATGAATCATTTTGACCTGATGGACAAATTAGAATATCACACCTAGTAACTCTAGATTGCACATTATCTTTCAGACATATATAGTGCATTTGCAAAACACTGAAAGTGTTGCATTTACCAACATACTAGATCCAAGAGCAAATCGTAGAAAGTTTCAACAGTGAGATCAAAGTATGCTTTTTGAATATAATGTAATTGTATTATAAATCAATGCTAAACTCTAAATAATATATCCTCCATATATTTAGAAATTATAAAGTATATGAATGTATTAAGAAGATATTTTAATGGATAACAAAATAATGCATGCCAAATCTTGTTTGAAATAGCTAAAGCAGCATTTTGAAGCAATTTGTGATTTTAAATGCATAACTTAGAAATAAAGCATCACCTGAAAAAGATTTCAAAGTGATTCCAAAAAAGTAGACAGACTGAAACTTTACATTTAAGAGAAAAATAAATAGAAAATGTACAATGCAGCAAAGACTTTTAACAAAGGCAAAAAAAATTTTTCTTCAAAAGAGTAGTACAATCAACAAAACAATGGATACTTAAGAAAAGGAAAAAGATAGAAAAGATACAAATAATAAATATTAGTAGTGACAGAGTGGATGAGTATAGATGGAATAGAGTTTAAACAGATAATATAAAGGCTATTACGAATAGTCTAGTAGCAATACCTTTGAAAATAGATATAAAATAAACAACTTGCCAAAATTGACTGTGGAATAAAAAATTAAACGAGTGTTTTATATATTTTTTAAATTGAATGTCATCATTATTTTTCCACAAGTAAAACTCAAGGTCATGATGGCTTGACTTTTTTGTAACCAAACAAATAAGAAAGGAATATTTTTCATATTATAGAAGCTCTTCTAGAGAATAGAACAAGAAATCTCAATCCATTTCATGAGGATTGAAAACCTTGACTCCAAAATCTGACAACGATAGTATAGGAAAAGAAAATTACTAGCAAATTTCACACAGGAACACAGGTGCAAAAATTCTCAAAAAAAGTTGCAAGCCCAAATCAGAATACACATGAATAGGAAAATATATCTTGAACAAATTTGATGTATCACAAGGAGTACAAATTTTGTTTAATATTAAAGATCAGTAAATGTAAGTCAGTATCTCAACTGATTACAGAAAAAAATAATGTGTTCGCTTCAGTAGATGCAGAAATCATATTTACAAAAATTCAACGTTCATTCATCATAAAAAGAATAACAACCTCATGATCCTTTAGCGAAGTAAGTATAGAGGAGAACTTCAACCTGGCAAAAGCTAACCAAAAATAAAATAAAACAGTAACTAAAAACCTGGAGGAGATAATTTATTTTCTCTTTTTTCATTCAAAAATGGAAACCATAAATATATATATACATATATATGTATATCAATATATACATGTATATCGGGATATGTATATATATAATATGCATATTTTATATATATATATATATATAGAGAGAGAGAGAGAGAGAGAGAAATCTCTTACAATATACCTAATTAACTACCAGAACTTCTACCCTATATTAATGCTATCTTTCACCAAAGTTGTGTTCTCTGTGTTCTAACCTAATACACATATTCCCACCACTTTTGCCTGCAGAGATGTGTCTTGAGAAATTCTCTTCACTATCTTGTCAAAAATCATCTTTTTACTGGGCCAAACATCAGTATAACACCTTATCCCATACTAAAAAAAAACAGAACAAAACATACAATGTCTGCAAGTCCAATTTACCTTTTGTTTTTATTTTTATTTATTTTTTTCAATTTACCTTTTAAAAGAAGCAATCTTCTATTTGCTGAATCATCAAGGATGGAAGGATGGATGAAGCAAGATTAAGTCATCCATTGATTCAAAATCTGTTATCTGTTATTTTTCTTCTTTGGGTGCGATTCTTTCCTTATTTTTGACATTTGTGAGGTTAGTGGGATTCATGAAATTGTCCCTTAAATTATCGCCTCATCAGGTTATGCTATTCTTACTGTTGCTTCATCTACCTCATTTATCCTACTTGATCCGGAGCACTCTCTTTCTGCTATGAGTCTAAATAATTAAGAATTATCACTGTCAAAAAGTAGAACCATTTTCAGCATTATGGAACCAGGTTTTTAAAACAACATTTTACACTTCTTTCATGTTCTATCTTGATATGTCTTATGTCAACAATTAAGGGAACATTGGGTAGTGTCTTTGCCACAGCTAATTTAGGGAACATTATTTTTATCTATATTTACATTTATGTAATCAGAAGTCTTGGGGAGAAACAGAAAATTTAGAAAAGAAGCTTTGAACATCTCATGACATAGTTATTGGTGTCATATTTAGACACTGAAACTCAATGGAGTAAAGTGTAGTAAAAATGTAGGTATTTGTGGGAGAAGTTTATTAGAATGGTGTCCTATGTATGACTGAAATTAGAGGACTTTTTAAATTTACTATAAATTATTAGCAAGAAAAAAGCCATAATTTGTGAAACATAAGTGACTCCTCCAGATTTTGTTGATAATTTTTTATTATTCAACATTTGTACCTCAACCCCACTTTCACTCAGTTCTCAGCCTTTCTTTCCTCAGCCCTGCACCCAGACAGATTGGCTGCTAGGAAGGTCACTGCCTCAGCTTTTTTGCTGGCTGGTTTGGGCTTGGTTCAGTGAATGAGTATCTGAGATTGAATTTTTTGAAAATAGAATTTGAGATGGAGAGTTGTTTGGAAATCATAGGGGATTCCTCTTGTAAGATATACTTGCCAGGAAGTGAAGTAGGCAGTATTGGCAAAGGGAGAAGCTCTCTTATAGCTTCTCTCATCTGGACCCTTAGTCATCCCAGGGCGAGTTCTGGAACTGTGATGGCCCTTTAGAACTGTTCCAATTTGTATCCCCGCTTCAACCAATCATTGATTGGACATTGCTCTTCAGAGAGAAGTTTCCTTTGGTGAGGCAGTTCTCTGAAGCCGAGAATATTTCCCAGAGAATTTTCCTGCAGCTATAAACCATCAATAGTTAAATATTCCTTACAGAGGGGGATAGATGCCTCATTTTTGAGAGGTGATCTAGGTAGAGCACCAGACAGTCCAGTAATGAGAAGAACTGACACAAGATCAAAGATCAAAGATTGACAGAAGAACAGATAGGTATGGTTTTTATGCTCCTTCTTGGGTCTGAGCCAGGTCTTCTGGCAGCGGCTGTATTCCAGTCTAACTGTGGGCAGCTTTTCTTTCATGGCCCCCATCTCTCACTAGGCTGTTTGACCCCTTCAGCCCCGGGAGAGGCAATAGCTTACTATTAATGCTATTCTCTGAGTTCATCAACCTTTTGTTTGTTTTATAATATTCTTACACTTTTGTAAATTTTGTATTGACTGAAGTCTCTTGAAAAATTTGGATTTGATTTTGTTTCTTGCTCATTCACTAGTAAGGAAGCCATGCCTTAAGACTGGTATTGTTTTGGCTTTGTTTGGGTGTGAGATGACTTATATTTCTTTATGAAAGAGGATATTTTAGACAAGACTTGGTATTTATTGCAAGCTATAACTTTGACATTCAATCTAATTGAGTAAACCATTTGAGGGTACACATTAAATGTAGGTAGAATGGGTAAATCAGTGATTCTTTTTCCATATACTAGAGGCTGACCAAGGGATCATAATGTGATTTTGGCAAGTCAGATCTCTCCATTCTGACATGGTAATTCCAGAGGATTGTCAAATCACTAAGAATAAAAGCCAGAGTCTATGTTGTATATGAACCTACAAGGCTACACGTGGTCTGCTCCTCATTGTGTCTTTGCCATTATTTCCTATCATCCTTCCCTTTTTCTCTCTAGTAGAGCTACACTGGCTTCCCATCTGGTTCTTAATAGATCACATGCTCCAACTTCTAGCTTCTGCCTGGGCTGTTCTTTCCCCCAGATAACTTTGTGGTATGCTCTTTCACTTTTTTTGTTTTTTTATCAAACACTTTCCTTGGTCACTTATTTAAAACACTACCCCAGCTCCTCTACCCCAGCAGAAGTCCTAATCTCCATTAACCTCCTCATTCCCCACACCCCCTGCAATGAACTTTGAATTATTGAAATTTTGTATGTCTCCTTAGGATTTATTTATGGCCCACTGCTCATCTCCATGAGAGTAATTCTGTGGCCCCTGTGAAGGCTTGCCCAGCCTAGCATATGGTGCCAACTCAACAAATACTTGTTGACTGATTGAGTGAATGAATGAGTGGTGAGGAATTATGATAGAAACAGAAATTAAAATATATGAAGATATATTTGAGAAAAGAAATTTTAGCCTAAGACTTCCCTTCTTATGGACCCCATTTGGGCCTGCTACAAACTTTAATTAAAAAAGGGAGTTCTTTCAAAATGCTCCATAGCATGAGACTTGTTTTATTCTACCAGGCTCATGGGGGATGAAGACAAAAGAATCAATACAGAGAGGAATAAATGTGAAAGAGGAGGACATCTCAGAGGAGAAGCCAAGAGATTGCTTGTCCCCGTTTGAATCTGTTTATAATTCCTAACCTATCCCATTAGTGCAGTGTACTAATTGTATCCTTGAATCAAATTCAGGGTTTCCTTTCGCCTTGAAATAATGGTGCCACAGGTGGGGGTTGGTGAGGGGAACAGGGATGAATTGTGCCTGACTGGCTCTAATAGCAGTAGTTCTGAATCCCAGCTAGTCAATTAAAATATAATTTCTAAGTATCTCCTCCAAGAATTCAGATTCCCAGAGTCAGGGTATAGCTGAATAATGCACATTTGTTAAAAAAAAAATAAGTGTTTCAGATAATGTAATATAAATATTCCCCTTCAATACCATTTATAATGTAATAGGACCATTATTCTAAATAAGCCAAACAATTGACTGTTATGATGCCAAAGAGCAAACGTGAAAATTATTTCGAATCAAAATATGAGAAAAGAAGATACGTGTTACACAAAAGTGCTAATGTGCTAGCTGGAAGTTCATTTTCTCATCTTCTAATTATCTTTGGTACATAAAATCTTACTTTGATTAACATAAGGTTAAAGGCTTAGGCAACTCTCTAATAGTATTTTCAAAAATCTGTAGATGAAAGCAAACACAAGTGTTTAGAAAAAAGCAAAGGTCAACTGTACCTTATAGCAATATCAACTCAGACTGATATGCAAATTATAATGAATTCCTCTAGCAACATGAACCTTTTTTAAAACTCCAGAGCACTCATGCCTTTTTCCCTAATTTACTGACAATGCTTGGAAGAAAGAAATATGTAGATGTGGTGACCAGAATTTTCACATTCCATGCTATCATTAGCTGACTCATCTATAATTATGAAATGTAATATTGCCAACCTTGAGGCTCATCTTGCTTCCTTTTTTACTAGGACAGAAATTCCATGGGAAAGAGTTCTTTGCTGGGAAAGAGTGCCTGGCAAATAACCATGATGCTCATTTATTTCTTTCTTAAATATTTACTGAACAAATTTGATGTAATGGACAATATTATTATTACATAATAGACAAAATGCCAAATTCTTAGAGTACATAGAAGAATAGACAGTTGTCGGCTTCAAGGATACACTGTATATAGAAACTTCTCTGAAATGGGCTTTAGAGGTGAATTATTTCTCTTCCATGAATGCTTTTGTGAAATCTCCATCTCTGGTATTTGACATTGTCCTCTAATGTTTATATTTAAAGTACATTGTTAAAACCACTAATGCATTTCATTGTCACTGGAAAGTTGTTTATAACAGCTTCTTGGACAGTTAAAATGAAAATATCTTCTAATCCTAGTTTATACTTGATCTACTTCATGGACACGCTTATATTTTAATATCATCATAAGATAATGATATTTGAAACTATCATATCCACATTCATTTTTTAAAATTTATTTATGTTTTGAGGGGAAGAGCCAGAGAGAGAGAGAGAATCTCCAGTAAACTCTTCACTGAGCGAGGAGGATGACATAGGGCTCGATCCCACAACCCCGAGACCTGAGCCAAAATCAAGAGTCAGATGCTTAATGGATATGAGTCCACTATTGAGAACCCAGTGTCCCACTATCATATTTTTAGAAGTATAAAAGTATAAAAAAATCTTACTACTAATATAATTTCAAAATATTACTTTTAAAAGCTACTGGCATAAAAAATATAGTTTCAGAATTATACCAATGTTTTAAACTGAAAAATGAATTCCAAACTCTCTTAGAGGCTGAAGCATTTATAAAATTTTCCCATTAGGGTAAAGCAATTTATTATTAGCCAAAACCAATATACAATCTCTTCTGTCTAGATATTTTGTGGTAAATGAAAAATTAATTTTAAATTCTTTCACCTCAATAGTTACTCAGAATAGGTTCTAGACAATAATTTTAACTTCCCAAACCAATTGCTTTTCTGACAATTACTATAATTGGTAGCAGTCTCTTTAATTTTATGAGCTTTTATCTAGCTACGTGATGTGCCATAAATTTAAATCAATAGAATGTTTTAAAAATCAGAAAATAATTGTATGCTGTAAAACATGGCTATTTCAGGAAAAAAACCCCAACTCTCATGTTTGCTTGTTATTATTGTTCCAGGTCAATAAAATTTATTTCTAATATTTTTATTTGCACAAAATTCTATTTCCTGATGATGAGTTAATAGTTACAAAAATTTAACTTTTTCCACTTATATGTTTATCAGTATGTTAATTTTTTCTTAAGTGATAGGGTTTTCATTTTAACATGGACTGGCTTATAACGAAATGCCAATTTTGCTCTCTTTGCTAACTATTGCAGGGGACAATATTATCCAAAAAACTTATACTTTTATTTTAGATAATCCTATATACTTTGATGAGAAAAATAAAAGCTTTCAGTTTTTGTTTCTTTGTATAGATTATCATTTAGAGTTCTGTTCACTTGTATATTACTGCATATTAAATATTAGGCATAAATTCAGTGGTTTTATGAATATTTGACATAGTCAAACCCGGAGATCTAAGTACTGTTATTAATCAGATCAGAAAGTATATTGAGGGGAGAAAGGATGATATGAATTTGCTGCCTCATTTTGTCATTCCACAGAACCCTCACAATGAGTCCTATATAATACATAATAGATATCCTTTTTGTGGCAATGGCTATTAAAATGTCTGCATTTTCTCTTGTCTGAAATTATTTACTAGTTTCCATTTTCTTTGCTTTACATGGTTACCCAGCTCCACTTTTCCCTCCTTTAATTCACCCTATGAGTGTTACCTCTAAACCTTTCAGTTCACTGCCTAGTTCTTCTCGATATTCCTGCAAATGACTATTGAGTCTTTTCTATTATTTTCCTGGTCACTCACCCTTTCTTCTAACACTGGTGTCTTTCTACTTTTCTAAAAGGCTATGTATCTTCATGACTAAATACACTCGCAGATATCCTTCCTTCTGTATGAGTAAGTTACTTCAAAATTAGAAAGAAATAAAAGTGGTTGAGACATTTTTATTAAAATGAGAATGTAGTACGCACTCAATCTGCACATGCAGGCATTGAAAACATTGGTTGTTTTTTCTGCCTATGCCCTTAGAGAACTGTTCTTCATGAAAATACCTGAACTGTTATTTTATCTCGGGGGAAAACAACACATATATTCCCTTCAGATACATGAACGATACACAAAACCATTTGAATAAATGTAACTTACTAAACAGTTAATTAAATATAACGAACCCACTCCCCACGTAACAGCACCATCAGCAAAACTACCATTAACGTATACATCTATAAATAAGTGGTTTTGTTGCTTCTTCAGTTTCTTTGCACTAATGAGTGGTTGGGAATCTTAACCCTATCTTGCTCTCTCTTTAACATAATTGCTTTGTTTTCTTTTAAAATGCCCATTATCCATTATGCTTGTACACCCTGTACACTGTTCCTGCTGGCAATCTGCTCCATGAGTAACTTAAAGTGTCCACTAGACTAGACAAGTTGCTGTGCTTTTTTAGGGAAGATATGTTATGTGAAGAGAAGGCACCTCAGTAGTGCCTAAGGCTCAGAAATGATAGAAAATTTTCTAATTTGCTCACATGCTGATCCATGTAAGTACTTCAATCCAGGTTCTGTCCTTTACTACTGGGTCTCAAAATTAAATTTCCTCCACGCAGTTCCTCCATTTCAGCATAAGTAAGTTACATTAAAAAGCAAACAAGCAAACAAAAACAAAACAACCGCTAACTTGTGCTTACCTAACTTTTTAACCATCTTTTTTGCTTTCATGTATTTGGTACATTTGGAATGTCCTTCTCCCATTCTTTGTTTTCCTGTGAGCTCTATAAGTCTTCAATGCCCACTCAAATATTATATTTATGATGATTTATGACCACATAGTCATTGCCTCATGCTCCTCTAGCAATTGGATCAAACTTCTAGTGTTTATCCTCTCCAATGTCATGGATGATTTGTTAGTCAATCTTATTTAGCAATAAATAATAAAGAATACTGTATTCGTATTGGACACCGCTATAATGGAGTTACTACCAGCTTGATGGTGTAAAACCAAAGATATATACTCTCTCACAGTCTGAGTGCCAGAAGTCCAAAAATCAAAGTGTCTGCAGGGCCATGTTCCCTCTGGAGGGTTTCATGCTGTGTCATGCTTTTTCCAGCTGGTGGCTGTCATCTTTCTTTGACTTACATCTGATTAGTCTAACATCAGCCACCATGGACACATCATCTCTGTGTATCTCCTCTTCTCTCTGTGTTAACACTGCTTCTGCTTCTTTCTCATAAGAATGCATGTGACTGAATTCAGGACCCACCTGCCTAATCCAAGATAATGTCCTCATCTAAAAATTCTTAAAAATAATCACATTTTTTTTTGCCATGAAAGGTAATATTCATAGGTTCTAAGAATTAGGTTCTGATATCCTGGGGGACATTTTTAAATCTACCATAGAGATGGTCTGTATTTGGATCATTCTCACATTGTAAGTACCTAACTAATATTTCTGTCATGTAGTTGGCCCACATACCTATATTTAAATTGAATTGACTTGGGCTTTGTTTCAATGCTAAACATTACTTGGTCAGCATTGACTTATGCTTCAAACTAAACATTTCAAAGCAAGTAATGGAGGAGTTTAGGGAGAAAGTAAAACATTGTTAAGTCAGTGATATCATATATCCTATTAACTTATTCTCCACTATGACCTTTTAAGATAAATATTGTTATCACCAAATAATATGTGAGTAAGGAGGTTTAGGAAGGTTAAATGATTTTTCCTAATATCCCTAAGGTCAGGTCTTGACTAAAATCCAAATTTTTTTCTAACTCAAACCCCATTATTCCTCAGTGAAATCATAATGCCTTAAAAGTAAATATTAAGAATAAAATAAAGTGCTCCTCAGGATGACTTATATAATAGCATAAGTTACAACATGAAGAGTCCTTGATCATTAAAATGTCACACTTGATTTAAGATGAAAAAGCTGACAGTTCTCTTTCCTTGCATTTGCTAATGATAAATGTCAACTTTAAGCAGTGACTATCTAGTAATAAATTGTTATAAGCTCTCCCATTTGTTTTGCTGATGCTCTATGTAAATGAGTATTGAGGAAAAGAGTTTTGTTTATTCCTTTATTTATTATAGCTTAAGTGTTGCAAAACATTGCGAGCTGCACAATCCTACTGCCAACAAACAATGAATAATTATCTAGTACTGGGGTTCTAAATAAGACCCATACCAACAAACAGATGTCAGTAGGATTTTTGCTCCAGGTTTTTGCCTGCAGGAAGTCATTAAAAGATAAGTGGAAAATCAAGTCTGTTCCCTTGGTAGCAGAATTTTTACCCTTTGGAGCCATACAGGGAGGCTTATTTTCGGACAGCAGCAATAGCTCCTACATTAGATGGTAATCACTCTTGTATTTATAGACTCCTTGTAAATCAATCCCAGACAGGCAATGAAATGATCTTCTCTGTATTTACTTTTAGGCTATTTTAAAAAAGTAGTTCTGAACAACTGAACATATTTTAAACAATCCTACCCCTCAGTAAATTTCATAGGTCAGCCTTATAAAATCATTGTGGTCTATTTGTGTTCTCTTAATGACTTTCCAGTCTCTGGAAAGTAGCATTGTATTCCAGCTGTGCGAACACTGAAATTTGTATTCCAAATGGTTGATGCTTAGGAAGAAAGTCGTGATTGAAACCAGGTGCAGATCATTATGTTTAATACTTAGTGTTTTTCCTCCTCTTTCTCACATCTTAGGATCCTAATGATTCTACAAGTTACTTTTCCAACTCACAAGTTTGCAGGGACCTAAATGTCTTAAAGAAGGAGAAGTTACTCAATAATAAGAAAGCTTTTTTTACTCAAATCAAAAAAAAGTCTTAAACTTCGGGTATTCATTAGAGAATATTTTTTTCATTAATACATATTTTTAAGTCATGACAATGAACCACTGAAAGAGTGTAAGGTAATGAATACCTAATGATTTTTTATATCAGCAAGCAGCATACTACAATGTGAAAAAGTAGATTTTGCTTTAGAAAAGATCAAGAAGTATATATTAATTCCATGTGCAATAATTAGCAGGGCATCGAGAATTTCTAGAACTATGATGGCACCAACTTGCTAGTAATTAATTAAAACGATGTAGTTAGGCTTCACAATTTTTGTTCAAAAGAAATGAGTGAACTCTTCCTTGAAAGTCGTGAAATGTCAAGCCTATTTTAATATACTCTTGAATTACTCAAATGTCTAAAAAAAGTAGGAACAAAATAATGACGCTTTATTTTTATATTATTTTAACTTAGCAACTTAACACTCAGCCTAAATTGCAATGTGACATACAAATCATGTTGGTAATGTATAGTAGAAATCAGAAGTGTAAATAATATGTACAATTCGAGAGCATTTATAGATAATCCTTTGCAATTTAAACAGAAATAAAAAGATTTAAAAAATGACGTTTTTAGCATGAGAAAGTTCACCCTTTTTAGCCGTTACCTCCTGCCTTTTTAGTAGTTTCAAATAAGAAAAAAATTTAAGTAAAAACCTACTTGAATTTCAATGGTTTCCTACTTTCAGTTTTATGGAAAAACAGGTGGGAAATCCTAGCAGACTATGCAATAGAGTAAAATCACTGCAGCATGAATCCCAAATTAGAGTTTAATGTCTCAATGGCTTCAATATTTATGTCACTGAAAAGTGCCTGCGGCAGGAGCTCCCCTTTGCATTGTGTTCTTTTCTACAGTGCTGATATTCATGGATGCTTTTAAAAAATGTCCTGACTGATAACTTTGAGTACAAAGTTGTGATAGACCTACAACATCTTATTTCAATTTTCCTTTTCTTTTTTTGATAAGAGCAGAAGTTACCAGTACAATTGTGACTTGTTATTAAGAAGGATTCCCACAGATTAAAAAAAAAAATCTACAAACATTATTTTTTTTTTAAATTTTATTTATTTATTTGACAGACAGAGATCACAAGTAGGCAGAGAGGCAGGCAGAGAGAGAAGAAGGAAGCAGGCTCCCTGCCGAGCAGAGAGCCCGATGCAGGGCTCAATCCCAGGACCCTGGATCATGACCTGGGCTGAAGATAGAGGCTTTAACCCACTGAGCCACCCAGGTGCCCCTACAAACATTATTTAAATAGCAATTGTTCAGGTGGTTAATGATAACGTTAGATAAACTGCCCAATGGCACACAGCTAAGTGGCTGATTCGCAGTGTAAACGCAGGTAGTCTAGCCACAGAATTTACTCTTTTAACTATAACATAAGGTCTTCATTAAAGTAACTGCCTCTTACCTGCTTGTTTGTATCAATTAACTTCTCTTGTGTTACAAATGACCTGTGGCAGAGGGTGACTGGGTGGCTCAGTTGGTTAAGCCTCTGCCTTAGGCTCAGGTCATGATCCCAGGGTCCTGGGATCCAGCCCCTGTTCAGCAGGAAGCCTGCTTCTCCCTCTCCTACCTGCTTGGGCTCTCTCTTGCTCTCTCTCTCTTGCTATCTCTGTCTCTCTCTCAAATAAATAAATAAAATCTTAAAAAAAAAATGACCTGAAGCAGATAGACTCTGGGGTGTTTGTGACCTCATATAATCTCCTCCTGAGTATAGGTAGGATCTGGGACTTGCTTCTACACAACAGAATATAACAAGGGTGACGTGGTGTCACTTCCTTGATGATGTTACATTATTTAAAATTCAGTTGTGCTAGCAGATTTGCTGTAGAGACTTTCCTTGCTTGGCTTAGTGAAGTAAGCAGTCACAGTGAGACAGTCCACACTGCAAGCAACTTGGGGTAACTTCTAGTAGCTGAGAGTGGCCTCCAACAGAAATTTAGAAGGAAGCTGAGACTTCTGTCCTCCAACCACGGGGAAACAAATTCTGCCAACATTCTGAGTGTGTTTGAAAATACATTCTTCTCCAGACAAGCTTCTATATGAAAACACAGCCTTATTAACACTTAATTACAACCTTGAGAGACCCCTAGCAGAAGACCCAACTAAGTATCACATTTAAAATATACCAGATCACATGTAAAGTTTTTTATTAATGGGAAAGAGTGGTTGCAAACATTGGTTGAAGTTCAAAAATGTAATGATCAGGTGGCTTTGTAGTTCCTCAAGAATCTAACATTCTTACAAATTTGCAAGTGTCCACACGGACTGGAGCCATTTGAAAATAGAAAAGGAAGATCTACAGTTCTAGCTGTTGGACTTTTGGGCCTTATACTTACCTAATGCCTGTTTGAAGTGTTTTGGGAACAGGTGAAAGGGTTGGTTTGGCTCTGTATATTCATTGCAAGCTATTTAAAAAAGTGTGGAGGAAGTGGGTTGTTCAAGACCTTCTTATCAGAAGCAAGACTCTACACCAACAAGGTTTCCTTTTGGAGAAGAGAGAAATGGAGGCAGAAAGACTGGGAGCCACCGCATTGCTTGCTGTTCCCAGTTACTCCAGTCTGACATTTTTTCTTCAACAGTGATTGATAGTAAAAGGAGAAACCATATAAGTTTTTTTCAGTGTTATGTTTGCAGCCAGTGATGAAAGATTCTAGGAGACTGCTATGGTCAATTATTCAACAAGAGGATATTATGTCTAAAGCTTTCAGGCCTCATAAATTGAACTCTGCATACTTTACTATTTGGAATGTACCAAATGATAAAAAAATACGCAAAAAGAAAAAAAAAATCACCACCCCCAACCACAAAAATGATCATAAACACACTCTAAGCTTCTAATGAGAAGGATGCACTTTTATTTTATTATTTATTTTATTTATACTTAAAGATCTTGTTTATTTATTTATTTGGCAGTGAGATAGCACAAGCAGGGCAAGCGGGAGAGGGAGAAGCAAGTTCCTTGCTGACCGGGGGGCCGGATGCGGGGCTCCATCTCAGGACCCAGGGATCATGACCTGAGCCGAAGGCAGATGCTTGACTGACCGAGCCACCCAGAGGACCAAAATTTAAAGATTTATTTACTTATTTTAGAGAGAGAGAGAGAGAGAGAGAATCTGCATGTGTGCAGGGTAGGGGTAGAGGAAGAGAAAATCTTAAGTAGACTGTATGCTGAGCCTGGAGCCCAGTGTGGGGCTTGATCCCAGGACCCTGAGATCACATCTGAGCTGAAACCAAGAATCAGGAGTCTTAACTGACTATGCCACCCAGGGACCCCGAGAAGAATATAAATTTAAACAGAATATCCTGTAAGATTTTTTTATCCCCTAGGAATCTGAGGATTATTACATCTTAGTAGAAATACAAATGACTGGATTGTACATCACAGTAAAGATGAGTTCTATAAACAGGAGTAAAGCAAAATGTTTGCAACTTAAGAAAACTTATGGCTATTTGTTTGATGTCTATGGACAAGCATTATATATAAACCAAAATATTGCATTAGTTTACGTTCCTGAAATAACCAAGAAAGTCAGAGTCTCTCAGTGGCCACTTGAAAAATGTGAAGTTTAGTTGGGATTCTCTAAGAATGTCAGTGAAGAGTGCTATAGGATAAAGAACCACTCAGGTTTATATTTTTTAACACTGAAAAAATCAAAAGAAGAATATTTCATGATACCTGACAACTATATGAAAGTCAAATTTCAGTTTCCATAGACAAAGCTTTACTGGAAGACAGCCATACATTTGGTTTAAGTATTTGTCAAAGTTGGTTTCAACAGCAAAACTGAGTAACTACTGAGCAGCAGACACTGCATGACCCACAAGGCAGAAAATATTTATTATCTGGCACTTTTTAGAGAGAATTTATGTGAGGTAACTAAAATAGTCCAATCCATAGGCACATAAAGTAGAATAGAGGTTTCCAGGAGCTGAGGGAAGGAAGGAACAGAGAGGCAGTGTGTAGTGTGTATTGTGTTTCAGTTGGGGAAGATGAAAATTCCATCAGTGAGTGGTGATAATGGCAAACTAATCAGCGTGTACTTAATGCCACAGAACTGTACATTTAAAAATGGTTAAATTGGTAAATTTTATACTATGTGTATTTACCACAGTAAAAAGCTATGAATTACAGTTTCTACCTGAGTGTGATCCTTACTATGCTTTATCCAGAGACCAATTGTCAGTTACTATTATGTCTTCTGTTCCAGTATTGAAGAAAATAGAAGAAATTATGAATACAATCAAATTGTTGTCACTAAATATTTTTTTGGTATGCTGTGGACAAAATAAAAGCTGACAGGGGATAAACAACCTTTTTTTTTCAAAGTATATGCAATAGTATGTTTACAATTGAAGGGAGGATGTATGTGAAAGTTTTGAATAATAAAAAGGGAAATGTCATAGTATGTTTCTCATTGGAGGGTGGGTGGCAAATTAAGGTTTGAATGAAAAAAATGTATCATCACAACACTTATAAATTGGGTAAGACAATTTCTATGCTTTACAGTGGCTTGCTTATCTGAGCCAACTAACTTTATTAATACCTAGAAGGCAATCTCTTCCCCTGTAGTTATCAAAAATGTTAACTGTATATGATTATGAAACTAATTGAGAATATGTATTTGTGCTAGAAATTCCAGCTCTTTAACAAAGACTCATTCTTGTCAATTTCCTCAAATGGAACCCCAATTTTTTTACTGTATACATTACCCAGCTAAATACTAAATTTCCCATCTTTCCTTGAAGCTAGTTATGTTCATGTGATTCAGTATTGACCAATAAGGTATAAGTGAAAAAACTGATGTGACTCTGGTAAGTCTCTTTAATGAAGAGGAGACAGACATTTCTTCCTCTCTTTCTCCTCTACTCATAAAGCAGACGTCATGGCTGGAGCCAGAGTAGCCATGATGGAATTGTGGACAATAGCTGCACACCAAGATTGCTGGAGGAGAAAGCTGGAAGAACCCTGGTTCCCTCGTATCAACATTTTGACTGCCACCTGTCAAACTTCTCTCACTTGGAGAGGAATCAAAGTTTATCTTTTGAAAATATCACTATTATTTTGTTTCTATTTTTCTTACCTGGGCCAAATCCTAAGAATTCCCTCTTTAAGAAGATCAGTGAAACCATACTACTGTCCTTTACTAGCTCACCTTCAGTGTCTGTCAAAGAGATAATATTTCTTTTGACATCACTTAGATTAACAGGATTGCATCCTTAGACAACTTTTAAACCATATACACTCTCAGGCACTGATTGCTCAGGTTAGACACTATGGATCCAAATCTCTGTGCTAATGTCTGCATAGGTACCTCCACACCACCATGTAAATATTCTAAGTCATAATATTTATACTAATCTGTTTTCATAATTTTGACAAGAAGAGAAGCATAAATATTCATATGTTGCTACATTTACACGGCCCCAGGGGTCTAATCCTTGTTTAGAAATAGAATTTTCTACAGCTTGGAAAAATTAATTTTTCATAGACACTCCTGGGTAAAAACAAAAACCAACTCAAAAACGAGTCCTCTTTTTATGCATTTCTCCCTTAAAAAATTAATACTTAAGAATTCCCTCAACAATATTATGTGAATAGAAAATGGTATTGTATGGATCTTGCTGCAAGAGTTGACACCTACTCTCCAGAATAATCTTAAAGAAAAGAACTGTGGATGTTAGAAAGACCACCAAGACCCACGTGTTCAGACAAATTGTACTTTGAAGATTAAGTTTTATTTATGATTTCAAAAATAGAAATAACAAAGGGAAATCTTCATTTGCTGAGAAGCGTGGGATTTTATGACTAATAGTGACCATACATGTTGGAGGAATTTCACTAGTTTCTACAACCATATGCTCTCCAGTGTTCCAGGAAGAAGCAGGCAGGTGATGAAACATTTTGTGAGGGCAGGCCTGGAGCAGGATGTTTCTAAATATATTTCCAGTTTTAAAATAAATTATTATAAAACCTGTTGCATAAAAACCACAATGGTAACCTTTCCCTTTGTTGTGTTAAAAAGCTTATTCAACTTGTGGAAGTAGAACAACAATTTTTGTTGTTGTTGTTATATGTTGAATAAGGTGCTTTGCAATTTATTTATTCATTTTTAAAATTTTTTTGGAACAGAAATGTGGAGGCAATTCTTAAATTTTCTTAAAGTGCCACTCACATTGATAAAGATGATAGACTCTATTCACTAGAGGAAAATACAAGTTCTTGTGTATATGAGATTTTTGAATAATGGTAATTTGTTTTTTTCTTTCATCTTTAGGACATGAAGTTAAGACTTCTGTGGTTATTTCTTTTATAGAACTGTATCATCATGTCACCCAAAATCATTACTTTACCTCATCTCAAAGTGAAGCAGAAAAGTTATTTTTGTTTGAAAATGTGGCTGGCAGTTCTTGCCATTCCACATGGTAATTGCTAGGAAAAGGTAAAGGGCTCACTGGATATCATGTCCTCTTCATCCTATATGAAATAATACTGTGGGGAAAGATGTTTTGCTTAGTGTTAACTTGGATATTTGAGATTATCATTATTGTTTATTTCCAAGGGAATTTTGTGTCTGTATTTTATGTAATTTTGACTACATATATATATGTATATGTATGTATATATATATATATTAAAGACTTTATTTATATTTATTTATTTGAGTGAGAGAAAGTGAGAGAGAGCACATGAATAGGGGGAAGGAAAGAGGGAGAGAGAATCTCAAGCAGACTCATGCTCAGCAAGGAGCACAACACAACTTGATCCCACAACCCGAGATCATGACCTGAGCTGAAATCAAGAGTTGGATGCTTAACTGACTGACCCACCAAGGGGCCCCTGTAGTTTTGACTATATTAAGATGAGAATTCTATGATTAATTTTTAAAAATACCTTTTTTATTTTAAAAAAAGTACATCTTTATAAGTCTGTAGTCATGTCATTTCTTTACATCAAAAGGAGATCAAATTTCTTTTAAAAGCTGTCAGTTGGAAGGAATCTTAGTCAACTTTCATGTTTTACTTACTATGGGGTCCTGAGTACTAAAAACATATTTGTTGATTTATTGTGCTAGGGTTTACATTTTGAATCTCTGCCACTTGTACTTGTCAGCGGTATTCCTACCTACAAATTTTTAGAGACATAATGTTTTTCAAAATATTACTTGAATGATTTTTTTATGAGAAGTGTTGAGTATGCATATTTTGTAGAAGCACAGACTAAACCTAACACATTAAGAACAAAATATTATATTTAAAGTTGAGGAAAAATAGGAGGGTTTCTCATGACTGCTTTGACCAATGGTTTGACAATATGCCCCTTTTTTCATAGCTGTTGAATTCATTTCTCACTCATCACATAAAGACTTACATAAAATGATCCAACTGAACATAAAAATTTTTTTTAAGGATAGATTAAAATCACTTGCTACAAATCTTAGGCTGAGATCTTGTTGGCATTGATATTCAAATGGAAGTAAACTTCAATGAAAGATCCCCCCAAATTTCTTGGTCTAGGATTAATTCACTATCAAAATTATCTGTAGTATTCACCCTCTTATCCATATGTAACTAATATTGTTATTATTATTGACATATGTTTACTTTTACTATAGAAGTAGAGAGTCTTTTTATTATTTATTTATCATTTATTATTATTGACATATGTTTACTTTTACTATAGAAGTAGAGAGTCTTTTCTTAGTTATCCTAAAATTTGTAGTCTCCTTGTGTTCTGCTTTAAAACTGCCCTAAAACTCTGTGGCATAAAGCAACAACTATTTTATTATATCTTGTGATTTTGTGTGTCAGAAATTCAGACAAGGATCAGCTGGCCCATTCTTCCATTTTACCCGATGTTGATTGAGGGTCACGTGGTATTATTCAGCTGACAACTAGGTGATCTGGAGTTAACCTTGAAAGGGATAGCTGAAAAGCTGGGTTTAGATGGACTCATACTTTCCAAGTTGTATCAGGTCCACACCATGTGATCTATTCAGTAGGACAGCCAATCTTTTGCATGGCAGCTCAGAGTTCCAAGAATCAGTGTTCCAAGGGATTCTGGTGAAACCTATCACGTGTCTTATGACCTGGCCTTGCTGGTTCCACAGTGTCACTTCTACTACATTGGATTGGTCATGCAGGTCCATAAAGCCAGTTCAGATTCAATGGGAGAATTAGAATTCACCTTTCAATGGGAAGAATAGAAAATTCTTTGTGGCCATCTTTATTTTACCACAGACGTTTTGCTAAGTATAACTTAATTCATTCATAAATGCTGAGAAGTTATGGCTTAGAAATTATGAATATAGTCTTTGGCAGTAAAGTAGTCAGTGTGAAAATCCCAGATCTTGGCATTTTTAGCTCTACAACACAGGAAAATACTTCTCTGTTCCTCAGCTTTCTCATTATGGGGCTCATATGCCTACCTTAGATATTTTTTTATTAAATATGATTCTGCTTATCCTTCACCTAATCTTTCAGCAAGTAGAAGGGGTAGAGAGGATTCTGCATTTAACATTTAACCATATTATTACACTACTTGATATCCTTCAATTTATCAGGTTTTGGACATAGAAAAATACAAAACCAGTTAGATTTTAATATTTGTATTCTTCAAATAATTGCATATTTTCTCTCAACACTGAATTTAGTGGAACTTAATTTTGGCAAGCAATATTAAGTAACAACTCTATTTTAATAACATTGTGCTTTGAAATTCACTAGGTGACTTTATACACATAATATCATCAACCCTTACAGTGACAATTTAAAATAAATAAAATGATGACTATTTCCTTTTTTTAACAGATATATTAAAAGTCAAGAGAAATTAATTTCCTTTTTGAAGCTCACATAACCAGGGCAGATTCAAGCCTTAAGCTCAAGTTGTAAATTTGAATCACAAGAAAGAGCAGAATATTTTTGACATGTTGTTTACTAACAAACTTTAACCCATATAAAGGGGAGGAGGTAGCCTAATGTGTTATTAAACATCTAAATAACATAAATACTGAAAACTGTTACACTTAAAAAATTAATACATTCATCACATGAGAGAATAGCACATTAGCTAATTATGACTAATCTTTAGGTTGCAGTCAACTAATTTACAATTTATTAGGTGCCTTCCATGTGTCTAATTCTGCACTCAGAATCCAAAAAAGAATCAAAGAAACACTCTACCATAAGAAAAATAAAGAAATTTGGAAATTCAGGAGTGATTTAGTTCTCATTATCATTCTGCTAGTACAGAGTGCTAATAATAGCACTGAGAAACATTACTTTTACATTAGCATAATTCTCTTCTTGATGTCACCATTATGGTTTACTTAAGTTGACAAATGACTGTTGCCCAATGCCACACCTGCTACCTTTTCCATAACAGCAAGTGATATTATGCTATTGTGCTCTTAGAAAGGTTAATTTCTATTTTCTGCAATTATGAATGACATGGTTAGAGGAGGTTATAGATACCTGAATTACTGTGATTGCTCTTTGCTAGAAATTATGCAAATATGCATAAAAGCAAAGTCTGTGAAAACGAAATTGGACTAAACTTGATTTAGCCTAGTATTATTAATGTTATAACTCAAAGTGTAAATAAAACACCAATGTAATAAAATCCAAATCTAAATGTAAATATTACTTTATTATGAAGCACAAATAGGATGCTTGTTAGTATAACATTTTTGCTGTGCCAGTGTTGTGTTTGGTATCATTGTTGAAGTATTCTGAATAACACTAAAATCCAGTCTTGCATAATATAAAATTTGAGTATGATGCTATTCTATTTTATTCTCTAAGACTACTGCATACAAATATGTTAGGCTCATCTTAGGTACCAAATATTTTATTTGCAGTTATAATTTCCAAAAGACTCCCTTGGTTCCACAAAATGTAAGTTTTGGTGATTTGATTTATATTATAATAATATCAGCAATATCTCGGGGCACCTGGGTGGCTCAGTGGGTTAAAGCCTCTGCCTTCAGCTCAGGTCAGGGTCCTGGGATCAAGCCCTACATCAGGCTCTTTGCTCAGCAGGGAGCCTGCTTCCCCCTCTCTCTGCCTGCTTCTCTGCCTATTTGTGATATCTCTCTCTCTTTGTCAAATAAATAAAAAAAATCTTTAAAAAAATAATATCAGCAATATCTCAATTGCTCACAATATTTTAATATTCAAGTCTTTGGAGCTCAGTTTTTCTAATTTACTAAATTTCATGACTAAGCTATATTTCCACTTATACATATATTTGGGATTTTTTTGTTCTTTCTTAGTAGGACAGTAGGGGTGAAGACCGATAATACTTTGAAGAGAAATTGGGAACTATTCTCTGTGTTGCTTAACCTTAAGGAACTGAACTCACGTTAATGGTGAAATTTGAAAATGATATGTGAATAGATATGAATATATTATCATCAGCTTATTGATCAATATTAAACAATAATGAGGTAAAAATTTCAAAATTATATTTTATGATAAACTTTACTACTCTTTAAAATTTATTTCTAAAAATTAAAACCCTCAGTAAAAATGATCTTGCATAGGGGTGCCTGGGTGGCTCAGTGAGTTAAAGCCTCTGCCTTCGGCTCAGGTCATGATCCCAGGGTCCTGGAATCGAGCCCCGCATTGGGCTCTTTGCTCAGCAGGGAGCCTGTTTCCCCCTCTCTCTCTGCCTGACTGTCTGCCTACTTGTGATCTCTGTCTGCCAAATAAATAAATAAAATCTTAAAAAGAATGATCTTGCATGCATGTAAATATTTTATATGTACTGCTATATTCACATATATGGCATACCCAAGAAAATACCAAATGTGCATGTATGTTTTATTACCTCACATCTGAGAAAACAAATGTTTAAATGTTTTTATGAAAGAGATAAACATTCTATGCTAGTTTTTAAAACTATGCTACTATGAAGAAAAATTTAAGCATGTTCCTATAAGAAAAGCAAATCATAGTACATATAAGTATATAATTCATAAATATAAGTTAATATTGCTTCAAATATCATACAGGATTTATTTCATGAAAGAAGGAAACATTATATTTATTTTAATGCTATTAATTATGTGTTTATAGAATGCTGTTTTTAAAAATAATCAAAGAAAACCCATAAATTTACAAGTCATGTACTTGTAAATTTAGTTATTAGAATATTATTATTCAAAATCAACCACAGCATCATTGCTATCTATGAGAGAGACTACCAAGCTATTCAACTTCTATTCTTTCCTTCATGGGAATACAGTTAAACCACAAAGCCCAGCTTAATTTGCAGTAAGGTATAGTCATGTGACTAAATGCCATCTATTGATATGTAAAGTGAAGAATGACTCCCAGGCTTGTTGCAAGAAGACCCTTTGCATGTAATCAACCATGCTATTCCCCTTTTTGCCATCATGCCACTGAAAGGCAGAGTAACTCTAGAAACCAAGTATGGAATATGTTGAAGACTGAGTGAGGTATTGTACACTAACTAGGAGAGAGATGACTACTAATAAGAAATAAAACTTGTAATTTTATAAGCAACTGAAGAAATGCCTATCATATTTTGAACATTATACATTTTAGAGATGTGTGTGTGTGCCTATGTGTTTGCTATGAGAGTAGGTGTCTATGAGAGTAGATAGCATGATCTTATATATAGACTTAGAAGACATATGGACTAAAACACTAATTAAAATTTAAGAAGTGATAAAAATAGGACTTCTTTCTGATTGTTCTTTCCCTATCTTCTTATTTAAAAACACTTTTTTCTCCTTCTTTGGTTATATTGTTCATTATTACAACTGTTCAATAAATCACCTCAATAGATGCAGAAAATGTATTTGGTAAAATTCAGTACCACTTCATAATGAATATTCACAACAAATTGGGAATAGAAGGAAATTCTTTAACTTGATAAAGTGCATATTTTTAGTTGACATGAATACTTACCTAAAAAATACACAAGAATCAATAGAGAAACTTCTAGAATAAGTGAATTAATAAATTTGCAATATAAAATCCAATCACATTTTTATACATTTCTATATACTACCAGGGAACATTTGTAATTTGATATTAAAGAAACAGTATCTTTATGATAGCACCAAAAGAAGTAAGTGCATACAAATTGAGTTAAATATGCATCGGATTTGTACAGTGACAACCATAAAATATTAATGAAAATTTTAAAACTATGTAATAGAGAAATTACATGTGTCCAAAGGTGGGCAATTTGGGTATGAATGTGTCTTTATGACTTGAAAGACTTTATTAATATGATGTCAATTTTTTAAAATAAAATTACAGATTTAATGCAATTCTAATAAAATAGAGCAGATTTTTCTGCAGACCACAACAAGTTAATTCTAAAATTTATAAGGAAAGACGAAGGAGCAGAATAGTTAAGATGTTTTTTTCAAAAATAAAAGTTGGAGGTTCATGCTACCTGATTTAAGACCTATTCTGAAGATGAGGTAATCAAGACACTCAGTACAGTGAGGGGTTGTCAAAGGATACACATATATATCAATGGCACAGAATAGAGAGTCCAGAAATAGACCCACAGAAACAGCTAATTTTTGACAAGGTCTAAAGACAAATCAATAGAATAAGAAATCTTTTTTTAAAAAATGGTGCTGTAAAAATGGAATGTCTACATGCTAAAAAATAGCCTTAAATTTATTAAAAATTTAACTAAAGTTGGATCAGAGACCTAAATATAAAACTTTTTATAAAAGCTTTATAAACCTTTGTGACTTTGGAATAGGCAAAGAAGTCTTAGATACATCAGTAAAAGCAGTTCACTAAAAGCAAATATTAATAAATTAGGCTTTATAAAAATGAAAACTTCAGTTCTATTGAAATATGCTCTAAAGAAAATGAAAGAAACAAGCAATAGACCATGAGAAAATATTTGTAAATTACATATCTGAGAAAGGACTTGTATTGAGAATACTAAAATAACTCTCAAAACTCAACAATAAGGGAGGAGCAAGATGGCGGAGAAGTAGCAGCTGAGACGACATCAGGCAGCAGGAGATCAGCTAGATAGCTTATCAAACCATTGCGAACACCTACAAATCCAACGGGAGATCGAAGAGAGGAAGAACAGCAATTCTGGAAACAGGAAATCGACCACTTTCTGAAAGGTAGGACCAGCGGAGAAGTGAATCGAAAGCGAAGGGAGGATAGACCGTGGGGGAGGGGCCGGCTCCCGGCAAGCGGCGGAGCAATGGAGCACTAAATCGGGACTTTAAAAAGTCTGCTCCACTGAGGGACATCGCTCCAGAGGCTAAACCGGGGTGAATCCCACGCGGGGTCAGCGTGGCCCCAGGTCCCACAGGGTCACAGAAGGGTGTCTGAGTGTCGCAGAGCTAGCAGGTATCGGAGCGGGAAGCTGGCCACAGAGACAGAACCGAAGAGTGAGCTCTCAGCTCGGGGTTACCTTGAACGGGTCGCAGGCTGGGTGAGCTCGGAGCGTGGCCAGAGGCGAGGGAGACGTGAGTGGGCCGGGGCTTTTCTCTGAGGAGTGGAGCCCCGAATCTCAGCTCTTCCGGGCCGGAGACTAGGCGGCCGCCATTTTCATTCCCGTCCTCCGGACTCTACAGAAAGCGCTCAGGGAACAAAAGCTCCCGAAAGCGAAACCGAGTGGATTACTCAGCCCGGCCCCTGGTAAGGGCGGTGCAGCTCTGCCTCGGGCAAAGACACTTGAGAATCACTACAACAGGCCCCTCCCCCAGAAGATCAAAAGAAATCCAGCCAAGACCAAGTTCACTTAACAAGGAGAGCAGCGGAACTCCAGAGGA
>PISX010012728.1:0-59618 GCA_004024625.1 Mellivora capensis
AAAAGATTTATTTATTTGTTTATTTGAGAGGAAGGGAAAGAGAGAGGGAGAGATAGAATCTCAAGCACTCCACTCCCAGCACAGAGCCCAAAGCCAGGCTCAATGTCACAACCCTGATATCATGACCAGAGCTGAAACCAAGAGTTGAACGCTTAACTGAGCCCTCCAGATGCCCCACTTCCTAATCAAATTAATGTGTACTAACCAGGAGCTGATAAGCAAACTACAACAATATTAATGAGAGGAAATGATTTCTTTGAGCTATTATGGCAACTTCTATTAATTACCAAATTGTTCTCATGCATGTTTACTCTAACGGATATCAACTTGTGAGTTCTGGAACACATTAAAAACTATCTTCATTGAAACAAACTATATAAATATATATATTTTTTTTTACTTAAGAGATTATGCTGTTTAAGAAATTTTTCAGAAATAAATGACCTCAACATGGGAGAAGAGCTCTATGTTCCCATAGAGCA
The DNA here is from genome assembly GCA_004024625.1 of Mellivora capensis. Lineage (NCBI taxonomy): Eukaryota > Metazoa > Chordata > Mammalia > Carnivora > Mustelidae > Mellivora > Mellivora capensis. The sequence goes on from PISX010012728.1 coordinate 483, forward strand.
TAGGTATGGTATGCTCTATACCATAGAGCAAGGTATAGATAGCTCTAGACAGTATAGATATTTTAATTATATTATAATAATATAACAATTATATAATTAATAATTAATTATATCTAATTATATATTAGATGCAATATCAAATATAGAGATATTATGATATCTATAATATTAGATAGAATATATCTAATCTATACTATTAGATATATACCTAATAGAATCTCCTGAAGAAACTGTTGTTTTAGGGACAAGGAATATAGCTTCTCAACCAGTTTGGCCTTGAGTCTTAAATGTCAAGCACAAACTTTGGATTCTCTTGTAGGTTTTTATCTTTTCACTGAAAATAATTTTAATTTGCTGAAAAATTACAATAGTACAAAACACCTATATACCCTTTACCCATTCATTTATTATATACATTTCCTTCATTTGCTTCATGATTATTCTTTCTCTCTCAAACTAATATATAGAATATGTAAAACATAAAAAATAGACAAATTAAGATAAAAAGTACTTTTCTCAGAGCCCCTTGGGAGTAAAACTGCATATTCCATGGCCCTTACCCCTAAGTATTACAGGGTGTTTCTTAAGAGCAAGGATGTTCTCCTGTAATCTTGTAATTATCACAGCATATATATTTTTGAATTCAGTAAATTTAAAATTGGCAGGACACTTAGCTAATTTATTTTTATTCATCAATTTTCCAATATTTTTATTCCTATTTTTTTCAATTCACTCAATAGGTCTTTTTTAAAAATTTCATTTTATTTTATTTCTTTTCAGTGTTCCAGAATTCATTATTTATGCACCACACCCAGTGCTCCATGCAATACATGCCCTCCATAATACCTACCACCAGGCTCACCCAACCCCCTCCACCCCTCTCTCCTCCAAAACCATCAGCTTGTTTCTCAGAGTCCAGAGTCTCTCATGGTTTGTCTCTCCCTCCAATTTCCCCCAACTCACTTCTCTTCTCCATCTCCCAATGTCCTCCCTGTTATTCCTTATGCTCCACAAGTAAGTGAAATCATATGATAATTGACTCTCTCTGCTTGACTTATTTCACTCAGCATAATCTCTTCCAGTCCCGTCCATGTTGATACAAAAGTTGGGTATTCATCCTTTCGAATGGAAGCATAATACTTCATTGTGTATATGGACCATATCTTCTTTTTTTTTAATTTTTTAAGATTTTATTTATTTGAGAGAGAGAGAGACAGAGCGAGAGAGCATGAGAGGGGAGGTCAGAGGGGGAGAAGCAGGCTCCCCATAGAGCTGGGAGCCTGATGTGGGACTCGATCCCAGGACTCTGGGATCATGTCCTGAGCCGAAGGCAGTTGCTTAACCAACTGAGCCACCCAGGCGCCCTGGACCATATCTTCTTTATCCATTCGTCTGTTGAAGGGCATCTTGGTTCTTTCCACAGTTTGGTGACTGTGACCATTGCTGCTATTAATATTGGAGTACAGATGGCTCTTATTCTCACTATGTCAGTATCTTTGGGGTAAATACCCAGTAGTGCAATTGCAGGGTCATGGAGAAGCTCTATTTTTAATTTCTTAAGGAAAATCTCCACACTGTTTTCCAAAGTGGCTGCACCAACTTGCATTCCCACCAACAGTGTAAAAGGGTTCCCCTTTCTCCACATCCTCTCCAACACTTGTTGTTTACTGTCTTGTTAATTTTTGCCATTCTGAGTGGTGTAAGGTGGTATCTCAATGTGGTTTTGATTTGAATCTCCCTGATGGCTAATAATGATGGACATTTTTTCATGTGTCCATTAGCTATTGGTGTGTTTTCTTTGAAGAAGTGTCTGTTCATGTCTTCTGCCTATTTTTTGACATGATTATCTGTTTTGTGTGTGTTGAGTTTGAGGAGTTCTTTATAGATCCTGGATATCAGCCTTTTTTCTGTACTGTCATTTGCGAATATCTTCTCCCATTCTGTGGGTTGCCTCTTTGTTTTGTTGACTGTTTCCTTTGCTGTGCAGAAGCTTTTGATCTTGATGAAGTCCCAAAAGTTCAGTTTCTCTTTTGTTTCCTTTGCCTTTGCAGACATATCTTGAAAGAAGTTGCTGGGGCCAATATCGAAGATGTTACTGCCTATGTTTCCTTTAGGATTTTGATAGATTCCTGCCTCATGTTGAGGTCTTTTATCCATTTCGTGTTTATCTTTGTGTATGGTGTAAGAGAATGGTTGAGTTTCATTCTTCTACACATAGCTGTCCAATTTCCTCAGCACCATTTATTGAAGAGACTTTTTTCCACTGTATATTTTTTCCTGCTTTTTTGAAGATCATTTGACCATAGAGTTGAGGGTCCATATCTGGACTCTCTACTCTGTTCCACTGGTCTATGTGTCTGTTTTTGCACCAGTACAATGCTGTCTTAGTGATCACAGCTTTGTAGTAAAGCTTGATATCAGGCAACATGATGCCCCAGTTTTGTTTTTCTTTTTCAACATTTCCTTAGCAATTCAGGGGTCTCTTCTGTTTCCATACAAATTTTAGGATTGTTTGTTCCAGCTCTTTGAAAAATTCTGGTGGAATTTTGATTGGGATGGCAATGAAAGTATAGATTGCTCTAGGCAGTATAGTTAATTTAACAATGTTTATTCTTCCGATCCATGAGCATGGAATGGTCTTCCATCTTTTTGTGTCTTCTTCAATTTCTTTCATAAGTGTTCTGTAGTTTCTCGAGTACAGATCCTTTACCTTTGGTTAGGTTTATTCCCAGGTTATCTTATGGTTCTTGGTGCTATAGTAAATGGAATCAATTCTCTCATTTCCCTTTGTATATTTTCATTGTTAGTGTATAAGAAAGCAACTGATTTCTGTACATTGATTTTGTATCCTGCCACATTACTTAATTGCTGTATGAGTTCTAGTAGTTTGAGGGTGGAGACTTTGTTGGGTTTTCCATATAAAGTATCATGTCATTGTGAACAGAGTTTGACTTCTTCATTGCCAATTTGAATACATTTTATTTCTCTTTGTTGTCCAATTGCTGTTGCTAGGACTTCTAGTACTATGTTGAACAAGACTGGCAAGAGTGGGCATCCTTGTCATGTTCCTGATATCAAAGGGAAGGATGTCAGCTTTTCACCATTGAGGATGATATCAGCTGTGGGTTTTTCACAGATGGATTATATGAAGTTGAGGAATGTTCCCTCTATCCCCATACTTTGAATCATTTTAATCAGGAATGGATGCTGTATCTTGTCAAATGCTTTTTCTGCATCAATTGAGAGGACCATGTGGTTCTTCTCTCTTCTCTTATTGATTTGTTCTATCACATTGATTGTTTTGTGAATGTTGAACCACCCTTGCAACCCTTGGATAAATCCCACCTGGTCATGGTGGATAATCTTTTTAATGTACCATTGGATCCTATTACCTAGGATCTTGTTGAGAATCTTGGCATCTGTGTTCATCAGGGATATTGGTCTGAAATTCTCCTTTTGGTGGGGTCTTTGCCTGGTTTGGAGATCAGGGTAATGCTGGCTTCATAAAAAGAGTATGGAAGTTTTCCTTCTGTTTCTATCTTTTGAAACAGTTTCAGGAAACTAGGTATTATTTATTCTTTGAATGTTTGGTAGAATTCTCCAAGGAATCCATCAGGTCCTGGGCTCTTGTTTTTTGGGAGTTTTTTTTTTTTTAAGATCTTATTTATTTTTTTGACAGAAAGAGATTACGAACAGGCAGAGAGGCAGGCAGAGAGAGGGGGGAAGCAGGCTCCTTGCTGAGCAGAGAGCTCGACATGGGGATTGATCCCAGGACCCAGAGATCATGACCCAAGCCGAAGGCAGGAGCTCAACCCACTGAGCCACCCAGGAGCCCCTTTGGGGGGTTTTTGATCACTGCTTCAATCTCGTTACTAGATATTGGTCTATTCAGGTTGTAAATTTCTTCTTGATTCAGTTTTGGAAATTTATAGTTTCCAGGAATACATCCATTTCATCTAGGTTGCTTAACTTATTGGCATATAACTGTTGATAATAATTTCTGATGACTCTTTCTATTTCCTTGGTGTTAGTCGTGATCTCTCCCTTTTCATTCATAATTTTACTAATTTGGGTCCTCTCTCTTTTCTTTTTGATTAGTTTGGCCAGTGGTTTATTGATCTTATTATTTCAGAAAACCAGTTTCTAGTTTCATTGATGTTTTCTACTGTATCTCTCGTTTCTATCTCATTGATCTCTGCTCTAATCTTGTGTGTGGGGTTGGCTTAATTTGTTGTTGATTCTCCAGTTCTTTAAGGTGTAAAGAGAGCTGGTGTATTCTGGATTTTTAAATTTTTTTTTAGGGAGGCCTGGATGGCTATGTATTTCCCCCTTAGGACCGCCTTTACCATATCCCATTTTAGACCAAAGTGTCTTCATTCTAATTGGTTTCCATGAATTGTTTAAGTTCTTTGATTTCCTGGTTGATCCAAACATTCTTAAGCAAGGTGGTCTTTAGATTCCAGGTATTTGAATTCCTTCCAACTTTTTCTTGTGGTTGATTTCCAGTTTCAAAGCACTGTGGTCTGAGATTATGCAGGAAATAATCTCAATCTTTTGGTATCAGTTGAGCCCTGATTTGTGGCCCAGTATGTGGTCTATTCTGGAGAAAGTTCCATGTGTACTCAAGAAGAATGAGTATTCCGTTGTTTTAGGGTGGAATGTTCTGTTTTTATCTATGAGGTCCATCTAATCCAATGTGTCATTCAAAGCTCTTGTTTCTTTATTGATCTGCTTGGATGATCTGTCTATTACTGATAGTGGAGTGTTAAGATCCCCTACTATTAAAGTATTCATATCATTATGACTCTTTATCTTGATTAACAGTTGTCTTATGTAGTTGGCTGATCCCATATTGGGGGCATAAATATTTACAATTGTTAGATCTTCTTGGTGTATAGACCCTTTTAAGAATGATGTAGTGACCTTCTTTATCTCTGAGTACAGTCTTTAGTTTAAAATATAATTTATCTGATATGAGAATCACTGCCCCATCTTTCTTTTGAGGCCCATTGGCATGAAAGATGCTTCTCCATCCTTTCACTTGCAGTCTGGATGTATCCTTAGATTCCAAATGCGTCTCTTGTAGACAACAAATGGACAGGTCCTGTTGTTTTATCCAATCTGCAACCCTGTGTCATATCGCTTGCGGTTTTAGTGGCACAGGTGTGCAGAGATAAGTGGATGCTTAGGGTGATCCCTGAGACAGTGGATGGGGGCGTGCACTGCCTGTGGGAGGTTGAACAGCTCAGTGAAGTTGCAGAGGGGGAATCTGTGTGTTCTGGACCACCCAGAGGGGAGCTGACTGAGGCTTCTCTCTGAGACAGAGGTCTGGGTGCTGTTTGCTTTCCACTAAACCTCTGATAGGCTGGAAAAAGCTGCCAAAGAATAAGAACCTCCAGAGAACAAAAGCCTGAAAAACCAGTTTCCACATAGCCCAGCCCCTTGATAGGGAGCAGGAGGACTCAGCCCAAGAAAGACTGACTGAAAAAAAACAAAAACAAAAACACTGCAGTCCCCTCCCACAGAAAGCCAGCCAAAAGAACAAGAGGACAACCACCACAGGGTCCTCATAAAACTGAAAAACCCCAGTATCAGGGGAAAACAAGATATTAAGCTCCTGGTATTGCCCTAAAACCTTTATATTTCATAGATACAACTTTTATTTTTAATTCATTCTTATTATTCTTCTTCTTAATATTTTTAACCTATTTATCATTATAACAAGAGGTTAAATACAACAAATTCTATAATAACCTTTTAAGTTGAACTTTTTTCACACATATACCTGTGTTTTTCTTTTGCTTTTCTATTTTTTTAATATACATACAGATATAAGCTTCAAGGTAATTCTCTTTCCCTAATCAATACTGCCCTTATATATAAACCAGTTTTAATCTCCCTTTATCTCTGGAAAGCTGAGTTCTTTAACAAAGATATCAAGATACACCCAGGAAGTATCAAAATAACCTTCCTCGCCCACATTAAGGATTTATAATCACCTTTCCATCTTTTTTTCTGTCAGTGTTTCTGTGTATTTGTTTTTGTGTTGGTATAATATAAATCTTATACTTGGGGTTCATTTTGGCTGGGTTCTTTTTTTTTTCCTTGTCATTTACTTTTGTCAGTCCTTTTGTTTGTCTGTTTTTGTTTGCATACCTTATAATTCTTAACTTTGGGGCCCATTCTGGCTGGGTCTTCTCTCTCTCTCTCTCTTTTCCTATTTCTCTCTTTCTCTCTCTCTTTTTTCTTTCTTTTTGGTGGTGACTTCTGATTGCTCAGAAGTGTTCCAAGGTACACCTTACCTGGAACATGGTTGATATATTCAGCTACACATCCCCTCAACCACTTCTCACCAAAATGAGTAGGAGAAGGAATGCCGAAAAGAGGAAAAATTCAGAGACTATGCCCTCTCCATCAGAGTTATTGGATATGGACACAAACAGTATGTCAGAAAGGGAACTCAGGGTGACAATTATCCAGGCAACGGCTAGGTTGGAGAAAAACATTAATGAAAACAGGAAATCGATTAGGGCAGAAGTGAAAGCTGCCTGGGAAGAAGTTAAAAATGCTATCAATGAGATCCAATCTAATCTAAATTCTCTAACACCTAAGGTAACCAAGGCAGAAGATAGAATTAGTGATCTAGAGGACAAAATGATAGAGAAAAAGGATCAGGAGGAAGCCTGGAACAAACAGCTTAGAAGCCATGAAAACAGAATTAGGGAAATAAATGATGCCATAAAACATTCCAACATCTAGAATTGTTGGGATCCCTGAGGGGGAGGAGAAAGAAAGAAGACTAGAAGATATAGTTGAACAAATTCTCCATGAAAATTTTCCCAGTCTGGGGAATGGAACCAGCATTCATGTTCTAGAGGCAGAAAGGTCAACCCCCCCCCCCAAGATCAATGAATCTAGAAAGACCTCGAGACACTTGATTGTGAAACTGATGAGTCATAATTTTAGACAGGAGCTCTTGAGAGCAGCTTGGGGAAGAGGTTCCTTAGGTACAGAGGAAGGTCCATCAGAATAACATCAGATCTGTCCATAGAAACCTGGTAAGCCAGAAAAGGCTGGCAAGATATATTCAGGGCACTGAATGAGAAGAACATGCAGCCAAGAATACCTTATCCAGCAAGGCTGACATTCATAATGGATGGAGAGATAAAGAGCTTTCAAGACCAGCAAGGTTTAAAAAAGTATGTGACCACCAAGCTGGAACTACAAGAAATATTAAGGGGGGTTCTATAAAAGAAGAAAGAACCCAAGAGTTTCATAGAATAGAAATTTACAGAGACAATCTATAGAAACAAGGATTTCACAGACAACATGATGTCAATAAAAACATATCTTTCAATAATCACTCTCAATGTGAATGGCCTAAACTCAATATGTCTTTTACAGGGTTTTTTGTTTTGTTTTGTTTTGTTTTGTTTGCATGTTTTGGAGGCTTTTTGTTTTTGTTTTACATAACTTATACAAAACATTACATTCAGTTGTGATATCTCTGATCCTTATGAATTTGCTATTATTGCCTCTTAATATTTAAATATCTCCTGAATGACATAGTATTAAAAAGATTGTTAAAATATTTGCTATTGATAAAACAAAGAAAAACAACAAATTAAACGCACACACACACACACAGACACCCTCTTATATAGTATATATATCCTTTCATCTTTTCTCTTTTTCTTTTTTCATCATTCCCCCACCAAACATCTTAAAAGTATATTCTATACTCCCTCTTTTCGGTCAGCTTTCTATAGTCTGTCTTCTATCTTCACTACTCAATGTGAAAACATTTTGAAGACTGCCAGTGACTTAGAAATCCAATGACCTTCTTGTACTCTAACTCCTCCTGACCCTGTCTTCAGCATTACTTTTTTTATTGTTTACTATATCATTGATAGTAGAATCAGTCTCTTACTCTGTCCCACTGACCCTGGATTCACCTATTTTCCTCTCTACCTTTCTAATCAGATTTTATCCGTTTCATTTGTTGTCTTGTTTTCTTACAGTCTTTTAAAAATAAAAGCTTTTAAGCCTATCTTCAGCACTCTGGAAGATAGGTGGACTCAACAATAGCATTATGTAGACAAAATCTAAACAGATATGACAAATCTTATCTATGCTGAATTTCAGCATCCCACTTTCAATTTGTTCTCCCATCAGCACATCAAATTCATTATACAAATGTTACACATGGTCTGTTCTTATTCTTCACCCTTGCTCTGCTTCTTTGAACTGCTACACTTAGTTTTAAGGATATCTGGGACTTTCCCACCTTTCTTGTCTCCTGAAAAGAGACCTGTCCCCCACTTCTTGTCTCCTGAAAAGAGCCCTGTCCCCCACTTCTAGCCATTCTGTTTTGCATCCTTCTCTAACATCCATTCTCTCCACTGGAACCACTATTACTCAAGTCCAAGTCCTTTTTACTTTTCAACTTCTTTAACTAATTTCCATAAATCCACTTGTCTTTTCATTCTTTTGAATCATTCTTTCTTCATCCATCCTTTCTTCAATCTTAATCATAATATTAGAAAATTTCTTTGTTATAAGATTATTTCAAATAAAATCCTGAAATTTTCCCAGTCATATTAATTTCTTATTAGAAAAAAATATCACACCTCTTCTCTGTGTAGATAAAAAAGTACAAAGTCTTTGACATGGTCACTAAATCTTTAGATGATACTGACCTCAAATACTTTGCCAAACTTTTTAAAAACTATTCTTTAAAGTTTTCCATGCTGTTCTCACTCCCTTTGTGTCACTTCTATCTTCTTATTCTTTCTCCACATTATCATGTGTTCAAAACCCAAATGAAATGTCTCTCTCTCTCTCTCTCTATATATATATATATATATATGCACATGTATATTGTATGTGTACATACACATATGATCTTGTGTGTGTATGTATATATATTTATATAATCTTGTAGACTATAGCATTTTTGTAGAAATGTCCTTGGTCTGATTCTTCTTTCTTATGTCACAAAATTCTCCGCACACAGTAAATGCTTTACAAATATTTGTTTTTCCTTTTTTTAACTATCATACTTTATTTTTAGTATTTTTAAAGTTAATTTTTAATGTCTCTTTCAAGTTTTTATTTAAATTACAGTTAGTTAATATGTAGTATAATATTAGTTTCAGGAGTAGAATTTACTGATTCATCACTTACATACAACACCCTGTGATCATCGGAAGTGCCCTCCTTAATCCTCACCACACATTTAACCCACCCTCTTCCCCTGCTCAAATTCTAACTTGCTTACCTCCCCTCCAACAACACTGTTTATTCTCTATAGTTAAAAGTCTGTTTCGTGGTTTGCCTCTCTCTTTTGTCCCCCTATGTTCATCTGTTTTGTTTCTTAAATTCCACATATGAGTGAAATCATATGGTATTTGTCTTTCTCTGACTGACTGACTTCACTTAGCATAAACATTTGTTTCTTAAGTTAATGTGTTAATAAAGTGCCTAAAATACCAGCCAGACTATGAACTTATGGTTGCACAGTATTTTTTAAACTAGGATTTTACTTTTAAAATGGTTTAGTGCAATGAGATTTGAATTTTCCAACAAGTAAGGATTATTACAATTTTATCTCTGAATTATAATAACTTTCCAATTACCAGAAGGCTGAAACATATTTAACCTAACAGACCCCTTGGTGTAAGCCCTCCACACTTTCAGTGCACAGAGGTAGAAAGGCACTAAAAGTTCATTACATGAACACTTTCATACATGTCCTGGTATCCTCCTGAGAAGCTCAGTGGCAAGGCTAATCCTGTTGTAAGAGCTCATTGACACCAGATGCTGCAATTGAGATGAGTTTCCAAAGGTTAATGAGTTATACACACAACTATAAATAGCATCATGTTTTCCTTCAGCAACCAGTTTTTCTGTAATAGAGAGTCTTCAGATGAGTACTTTCCAATGGAATATCTCTGCAAAAGAACTTTCCCTAAGACTTCACCTCCAAGGGGGACTTTTGAGTCAAGAAGCATTTGATGAGAAGCAAGTATATTGTAATAATGACTATAAATTACTGATAGTGACAATGGTAATGATTTTATATCTAGAGATCCTTGTTCACCCTGAAAATACTAGAGAGGTTCCCTGACAAAGCTCAAGCCCTTTGACTCAACCGTCACCACTTCTCAGTTTGTGCCATGTTGGGCATGAAGTGTGAGAAACTGTAATTTAATGATTCTAAAACTTTGGACTACATCAGAATCAGTTGGTGGGTTTATTAAAATACTTTAGGGGAAGCAGTGAGATGGGGGTTATTCCCAGAGTTTTTGATTTAGTAGGTCTTCCGTGGAGTACACAAATTTACATTTGGTGAGATTCAATAATTTGGATTTCTAGTATGCTCTTACATGATAGTGATGCTGTTGGTCTGGAGACCATACTTGAGAACTACTGCTCTAGTTCCCTCATCTTCAAACTTGGTTACATATTGAAACTACCTAGAGAGCTTTAATCATTGCCACCTTTCCACTCCCCCTTCCTACCCCACCCCAACATACTGAGATTCTGAATGATATAGGGCATGGCTTGGCCATAGGGATTTTTAATAAAAGTGGTTCAGAATCACAGGGGTGGTCCACTGCATTAGTCTCTGAGAGATTATTTAAGATACAGATTAGGAAGTCAACATCTGAAGTTGAACAAGAGGGGCAAGATATGATTCAGAGAAATCAAGAGAATGCTACACTGGCATTTTTATTACTATTGCACATCAGGAAAACCCCTTATTGGGGCAATAAAAACTTCCAAAAGAAAATCACACTGTCCATATGGAATAGCTACTGGTAATATTTTTTTCATCTTTACAGCATCTACTAAAAACAAACATAAAGTAATCATCTGTTCATGAATTCACAGAACCAAGTTTCTTCAGGTTAGTATCTTCTCATCTAGAGGTCTTATTAAAGCATAGAGTGCTGAGTACTATCTCTAGTTTCTGGGGGGGCCCATGACTTTCATTTCTATTTCAATGTTCCTAGGTGACCCTGATGCTGTTCATTAGGTACCATAGTCAGAGTAATTACTCTGGAAATGAGCGGTTCAGCAAGACCTGTATGTAATATCAAGGCAGTTCTTGAGAACCAGACAAACTATCCTGACAATCTCACCTAGTTGGCTCCAGGTTAACCAGGAATCATTAGTGAAGGTCACAGGGATATATGTAATAAGATAAAGATACCGTAAATTAACTTATTCTATATTAATTGCAAGCATATTAAGAGCTTAGTGTTATCCATAATACACTAATATTTTTCTTTTAAATTACCAGAACACAAAATAGTGTTAACAACATCACATATATGAAAAAACTAGGTGAATTCTAATTTAGCCCAGATCCCTTTCTTAACTCTTCAGAAATGGTCTGGATTTAATCTAAAGAAAGAAAAGATGACTAGTGCCAATTGGTCTTTACCACAGTCATGTTGCCAAACCAGTTTTTGTTTTTTTTTCCTAATATCTAATATTGACTATTTTTTTCAATAATTACAGGCTGAAATCCTTGAGAATATGCAAATCTGAGAATGTACTTCAGCATATAGCTCACCTATTCATTGACCAATGAACCAGACATTCTGTTGGCTATAAGATAATCCATCTGATAATGATAAAATCATAACCTTAAGTGATAAAATGGCCAATTAAAAATAAAAGACATTATGGCTGTCTTAATGGAAGTTAATAAAGAAGATATGCATTAACCAACTAATTCACTAAGTATATCATTACAAACTGTGATAATGCAGTGAGAGAGCTTTATAAATAATTTACCTGTTATAGGGAGTGTTTGAATACTCAAAAAACCACCGTGTGCTATCAAGGCTGCAGAACATTGAAAGAGATAAGGAATATACACAGTCTCCTGGGTGACTGACACGTGGGGCCAAGAAGGTTAAACAAATTCACAAATCAATATATGTCACTGACCTCCAGGAATTATTCCTAGTGACTGTAACTCTCGATATTAAAGCCATGTATGCCAAAGGTCTATTGTGCTTCACAATACCGATTTTTAAAAAGATAATTGCAATCTTGGTTAAAATTCTCTTTAACAAAAGTAAAGGCCAGCTCTTTTATATTAAAGTCAATATACATGATAGTGACATTTTTAGAAATAATTTTAGAAATAATGGAAATATTTTTAGAAATATTTTTAGAAATAATTTTAGAAACAATATACATGATAGTGACATTTTTAGAAATAATAGTGACAAATTTAGAAATGACTGAGGTTAAGCAGTATTAATATAGCAGGTTATATTCATATTTGTACTTTAAATATAGTTGAAGATCTCAAGAAATGTGTTGTCAAATAATTCACTAGGGAATATAGAAATGGCTTTATGATTAGGTAATATATAATAAGACCAGGTTTACAGTTCTACATTTTCATCCTTCTGTCCCCATACACTTATTTTATATTTACTGAAATTTCCATTGAAGTACTATTCAAACCGAGAAAGGCACAAAATTTAAGTGTATAGATCAACGAATTTTTACAAAATAAATGCAGCCATTTAAAGAGATTTAGAAGATAATGCCAACATCTTTCCTTTAGTTGTACCAACGTACACCTCATATAGCAACAGATGAGAGTCTCAGTGGTTTTATATTCTTGCTAATTCTATTTTCCCCCCAAATACTTTGTATATTTATTTGAGAGAGACATAATGAGAGAGAGCATGAGCAGGGGTGTAGGATAGCAGAGGAAGAAGCCTACTCCCTGCCGAGCAGACAGTCCAGTGTGGGGCTCGATCCCAGGACCCTGGGATCATGACCTGAGCCCAAGGCAGACACTTAACTGACTGAGCCACCCAGGCGCCCCTATTCTTGCTAATTCTTGACCTTTCCTTCCACCTTAGTCATTCTGGTAAAGTACAGTAGCATTGAATTGTGGATCTAATTTGTTATTTGCCTTTGGATATTCTTTTCGTAAGTTTTACTTTTGCATTGTCATTTATTCAGTGATTGGCTGGAACTTAATATATGCAGTTTGCACACATAGTTTGCCACCTATGTGTACTGCAAATATTTTCTCCCTTTCCGTGGGGTCTTTTGATTATGGAAACCTTGCCTTCCCAGTACTCTACCCTCTGTTCTGCTTTTCAAAGATTTACCACTAAGCTTTCTAGCTTCCCACCTATTCAAAATCCAGCAAATACATTGAGAGCAAACACTGCCATTTGTTTGAGCTTTCTGAGTCACCAACTTCATGACTCTTAGCTCCATGAACTCACCAGCCTTGTACAGTTCCCCCATCCCATGACCCCCAGCATAACCTTCTGTTCTGGAAAAATCTCTAATCCTTATTGCTTGAAAGTCTCTTTGATGCCATTAATCACTCTAAAATTTCCCCCAGCTTTTCCGTTTGTTCTCAATGGGGCTGATAGTGTGGGATAGCCCACATTATCCCATCTGCAAATGGATGCCCATACCATACACCAAAACTCACTTATAAAGCCCCTCAAACACTGGTTAAAAATAAGTAAATATACAAAAGAGTAGTATTACTAACTCAACTTCTGACATGAAAATGATGAAGAATGCATAGTCTGAACTAGACAGCAATATTCAAGAATAAAGATTCAAATAAAGATTTGAAAAGGAAACCTTTAGGGATTAAATTCTATTATAATTTTTTTCTATTTTTTTAAGGATTTTATTTATTTATTTGACAGAGAGAGATCACAAGTAGGCAGATAGGCAGGCAGAGAGAGAAGGGGAAGAAGGATCCCTTCTGAGCAGACAGCCCAGTGCGGGGCTCGATCCCAGGACCCTGAGATCATGACCTGAGCTGAAGGCAAAGGCTTAACCCACTGAGACACCCAGGAGCCCCTTAATTTTTTCTATTTTTGTTTTTGTTTGTGATTTACTGTGTTTTTGAGAAGGAGTTAGACAAGGCAGACACCTGGAAACCAGGAGACTTAGTTCTCAGAGGCTGGCTTGTTAATGAATTGTCCCTTCATCTTCCTGATTCACAAAATGAAAACTTTACATTAAATTGTCTGGAGTGTCTTTTTTTTTTGCTTCAAAAATTGGTTTCTGTAACATTTCCACATATTTCTCATTTGCAACTTTTCTTTTTGAGCCTAGAGAACTAAATTTAAAATATTAGTTATCACTTTGGGCAAAAGAGGCAAGCAAAGAAGGAGTAATTACTCAAGTTCACCGCTAGTTTGATATGATTGATAAGGTGGTACATTTATTAGGGATATTGTAAAATATAGACAGTAGTCAAGCATGATAATTAAGAGCAATGATTCTGGAGCCAGATGCTCAGGTTCAAATCCCAGCTTCAATATTTCCTAGACGTGTGACCATAAACCAGTTGTTTAACCCCTTTTCTGAATATCTTATACATACATTAAATGAGTTAGTATTTGTAAAATGCTCACAACTATGTCAGGCAATTAGGAACTAATATAAAGTGTTCATTTTAAAAAGCAAGAAATATATATATTTACACACATATTTTTATAAGATATAATTCATATAAAAACATGTATTATTACTAATTGATAATTAATAAGTAATTGTTCCTAGTGAACAAGTCCTGTATATTTTTTCAGAAACCAAATGTAGTCAATGCATCGCTACTTAAAGGAACTTCACTCAATATGCATATCTTGGGTAAAACTTCCATTAATCATCAGTGGGTGCTTGTTTTCGTAAATCAGAATGTCTCTATTCGAGTCACAATGTCAGGAAAAAGGAAAAGGTAAAGTAGTAATTCTTCTGAAACCTCTACTTTCAATACTGAGTAATCCTGAAATAATTTCTACCCCCCACCCCCCAGGGCAGAATGAAAAGTTGAGAGAGTTACTTTCATTACTTTTTTTTTTTCCACATCTTTCTTTCTTTTTTTAAAGTCCCAGTCAGACCCCTAAACTAAAATCCAGAAATACACTGAGAAAGGCAGATCTGATGTTGGGAATGAGAAGAAGCTCTAAATCCTTAACATCTTTCTTCATTTCAAAATCCCCTGCCATGTTCCCCTTATCACTTGGCCTTCTGTAGTCCCTTGAAGAATTCGGCCTCCCAGTCTGAAGAAAGATAGAAAAGGAACTGAGAAAGTTTTAGGTAGAATTGAAGCCCAGTCTGTATCATTTAAAGTACTGTATTAGAAACAAAAGCTCTTTATTTGGAACTGCCTGGAATTTTTAACATTTTTTTTTCAAAGTAGTAAATTAGCAAGAACTGTCAAGTTTTCCGTTGTTTCAATTTCTTGATTTATTTTAAAATTTACTACAGGAGGTCTTGGGATCAGTAGATTGAAATGTCATTTTATGTGAACCTTATAATCACGGGAGTTAAATTGACTTGTCACATCATTTCTTTGTTTCCCGATCTTTTCTTTTCTTTTTTCTCTTTTTGTTTTGAGTCCTGTGCCCCTAAAGTCCTAATTTTTGGTCACAAAATTTCTTAGAGTTCATTCCCACGTCTTTAGTTTCTGCCCAGTTTTGCTCTGAGCATTAGTCTTAAGTCTTTATCCCAGAATCTTATGTGGGCCTCACTTTATTTTCAAGAGAGAAGCTAAAGTTTGAATTTATATTATATATATATATATATATATATATATATGTATATATATATATATAGTTAAATTTGAATTAGACAATTTTTAAGATCTGGAGTATGAGACTTTTGCCTAGAATTTGATAAGATAATACAGGATTCATGTTACTTTTGTTCTTCTTTTTGGTCAAGATTAAAATCTAACGAACTGAAGACTCTGCAGAGGAGGGTGTGTAGGAGGTGAGAATACTTAATGTGAAACTGTTCACAGGCTAGAATGCTGAGCCTGTGATAAAAAAATTTTCAAGATCAGATTGTAATGATACTGATACTCAACCTACATCCTCTAGGGCCATTTTTTAAATCTTTATTTGTATGCTCTTATCCCTCATCTTCTATGTGCTTTAGCTTTTAACACCTAATACCTCTGGGTTTTCTTGAGCAGAGGGCTTCAAGCTACTGGAGCCAAGTTACCCTTTGCTCCCTAGCCAAAGATAGCTGGAATTACCTGGAACTCTACTGGGGCCTGGGCCTGATAGCCTTTAACCAATTAATGACTCATGAAGGGTCACGAATGCACTGCTCTTATTTCCAGATGCACAACTCTTAGCATCACTTACACTGTAGAGATGCTCTGCAGGATTAGGCTGAAGATCCCCTTTCTAGAAAACCATGTGTGAGATTTCCCCCTTATCTGGCTTCCTACCCCCGTGTTCAGCATCCCACACTCTTACCATTTTCCCCTGAATCACTGCCTCAAAAAATCACTTGCAAACACACCTTCATTTCAAGGAAGTCTTCAGGTCTATAATACCAAAGACTCAGGCCACAATGCTCTAAAATATTAAATCATTCACACATGGTCTTCAACAAATATTTATTGAAACCGCTCTATGTACCAGGCACTGTGCTAAGTCTGATAAAGTGGGGGGAAAAACAAGAAACTGGAGAAGATGGGCATTAACTCAATAACTTCATATATAGTTAGTTGTTAATTATGGTAAGTGTTACAAAAGAGAGGAACACTGGAGTTCTAAATGGCATTCATCAGAGAAAAATGGTTTACACTTATTTTGAGAGGCTTCAATGGACAGATCTAGCAAAAATGGGTGGAAAGCTGTAAGATGACAGATTTTAGCTGAATGTAAGGAAGAAACTTTTAGCAACCAGCTCTGTCTGGAGATGAAAAGGGGCTCCTATGAGAGATAAGAACTCATCAGTAGAGGTAGGTATTTACAGTCAAGCCTCAACATCACTCATCGTTGTATCGAGGAAAATCAAGCCTCTGTTGGACTAGATGAATGAGCCTTAGCCTTAGTGCCTGTGACTCTACTCAGTATGGTGACACTAGGCAGTGAATTGGAGGGAAATAAGACAACAGCTCAGAAGATACTCAAGGGTTTCAGTTCAGAGTCAGGAATTAAACATCAGGAGGAAGTTCAGTAAAGGAGCTGATTGTCATAAAGATTCAATACTCTTGTCATACAGCCTTTGTCGGGTTCAAAAATGTCTTTCTGCCATCATAGGCACATTTATAAAATAAAAATAAAATTTGGACTTATCTGTAGAGTTGATGTCCCTACATTCAAAATACGGAGGTAACACTGGTTATAAAACCCTGATGGAGAGGCACCCTGGGTGGCTCAGTGGGTTAAAGCCTCTGCCTTCGGCTCAGGTCATGATCCCAGGGCTCTGGGATCGAGCCCCCTGGGATCGAGCCCCGCATCGGCCTCTCTGCTCAGCAGGGGGCCTGCTTCCTCCTCTCTCTCTCTGCCTGCCTCTCTGCCTACTTGTGATCTCTGTCAAATAAATAAATAAAATCTTAAAAAAAATCCCTGATGGAAAGAAGGGCAACCTGAAATCTTAAATAGCATTGCTCTTGTTTTATAAGCTAACTTCATATACTGTCTTCTGTTAGACATTCACAGGACATGAATATGTATGTACATGTATGTATAATGTCTTAAGTGCCATGGGACAGATGACCACTCTGGGTCTTCAATACAATGAGCATATTTAAACTAGAAATAGCCTGATACATATATAATATACCTTGCACAAAATATAGAAAATAAAGAAATTATGTCAAATAATAAATATTATGAAAATGTTCCCCATATTAGTATGTAAGTTTTTTGAGGGAAGAAACCATACCTATCTCATTTTTTTACCATGTCTTCAATACCTATGTGTCCAGAAAAAATATGTCCAGAAAAAATAAGTCAAAAATAATTATTTAGAAATTAATACAAGACAAAGTTTTATGAATAAAGCTGTTGTACGTGTTAGTATACACATATAGTATATGTAAAATGATATTATTACAAGTGGCCGTTCTTCATTATAACATAGTTTTATTTATATATATTTCTGAGTAATCATCTCTACTAAATTAGCAAGTACTATTCCAGGCAAGACAACAAATGTCAGCTTCCTGTAACTGATCATTGATGCCTCACTTGCAGCTAAAATAGAAGGAAGAAGAAACAATCTTTTGCCATATTGCCCTATATTTTATAAATACTTTATTAGTCCAGTGTTTTAGATGCTATAGAGAATAATAAAGAAAAGAAAGAAACCTCGAGTGAACAATCAAACATTCCTAACCAAACGGCTACTCTGCGTAAAAGTCCATAATGAGACCATTTCTGCACTGATGAGATTAAGACATGCTCTGGATTTTTGCCCCCCAGTGTTTTTCTGCCCCATCCTCTGTCACCACCTCTGGAGCCAACATGATTTTGTTCTGGTATAAATCATCCTCATTAGCCAAACTAGATTACATTGATGAGTTCAGCTGAGCTAGATTTACGAAGTGACACAAAGTTTGAAATCTCAATTTATTCCAGTTCCATGTATCATCTTCTAAGGGCAGTTTTACAAAGTGGTAATTGGGCAATAGTTCAGCATTCTGATAGCCCCAGGAGGTTCAATTCTATTATCATAAAGGAGATTTAAAAAGTCTAACCATTTTATTAGAGAGTACCCCAAATATCAATGTATTTATTTTACTTTTCAATCTGAGAAATACTTCAATACCCACTTGGTTTTTTTTTTCTATTTATTCAATATTGTTCAAGCCTGGGGCACTGACTCACCAAAAGGTGAGCTAGGACGCGTCAGGCTCCATTGGACTGGATAAGTTCTGTACATCACTGATTACTACCCTGATGACTTCTTTATTCAGACCCGGAAGTCAGATTTGCTTCTTTGTAAAGAAACTACAGGACCGACAGCATACAATGAATCATGCCTAACAACACGCTGACAAGCTGGCGAGAGACAGCCTGTACGTTGACAAATACAGCTGACGACAAGTGTACACATCTGTTGGGTAGGATTTATGAGAAAGGAATACAAACAAGGAGGACAGAGGTTCTTTGGTTTTATAAGAGAATTTAGAGGCTCTTTCCTTTCTATCCAAATAACAGCAACATAAGGAATACATATTAGCCCTCAAGATTTATTTATTACAAGCACAGCCAGATTACAAATGGTCTGCACAGATTAGCATTTTGATTATCAAACTGCTGTTCCAAATATCTGATGAACAGATATTAGAATAGTTCTAAAACATACTGATTAAACACACGTTGATGCTGCTATTTTTAACACTTGCTTATATTCAGGGGTAAATCAGTTTCCGTACCCTTCCTTAAAGCTTAAAGTGAAAAATATAAAATGGAAAAACCCCACCAGACTGCTCTCAGGGAGACAAGGACCCAAGGATCAAGGCACCATTTTTGGTTCAGTTTGGGGGATTAAATAAATTAAGTTTAAAAGGAGGTCGACAGATTCAAATGCCAACCATTAGATATTTGAATGCCTTATGCAGGAATCAAGGTGCTTTCATAAAATTTATCATCTCACAACCAGTCTGCTATCCCCTACACGTGCCTCTGTCCATAACACAAGTGCTCTGCCTTCAACAAAATTATTTAAAGCCTCAGACTTTTCTTAGTTCTAGAACAGGTTCACCAACTTGGAAGATGTGTATTCTAATAATAACAATAAAAACAAAAACAATAATTATAATAAACCTGTTCAGTGAGTAGTGGGAACCTACCCCACGCAGGAGAATCTGTACTGGCCTGGACATGACCACCGCCCGGATAAACTGACAAAGGGCGAGGTCTTGCATTGTTCAGATGATTGAGGGAGACAAAAAAGAAGTTTGAAAACTTTGGTTTTCGCAACTTGGTTGTTTTTCGCAACAAGAAACTTGATGTTTCTTGATCTGAGTGAGGTATTTAGTCTTATAATTATTAATCTTTGTTCTCTTTTGGCAGTATTATCCTCTAAGGTTTAAGCTTGTCCTTTTCACATAGTTCATGCTTATTAATGATTTGTCAAGTAAAATGAAATTAGACTCCAAGTCTAGATGTTTCTTCCTACCCTGAGCGCCGCCCCCCCCAACTCTGAACATGGTTTCTGATGAAGCTTCCTCATGGCCCATATCCTTAGAGAACTGTTTTGGGACCAGAAGAGCTCTCCTGAGCTGCCTGCAGGAAAATCAGCCTTCTCTTGTCCTTACCACCATTTTAATCTCCTAATTTTGAAAATGGATGGTAGGGATATTATTGAGAAGCTTGGACAACATACACATTATTCAACCTTGGGGAATGTTGGCCACTTGAGATTCAATCCAAATTGCTTACATCCTGCCCCTCCCTCCCTCTGGGGTACAGTTAGAGCAGATGAGGGAAGGAAGAGGGATCTGTGAGAGGCTATCGTTTTCTTTTCAGGTGCTGAACTTTAACAGCCTGGTCATTGCTCCCGGGTTAGACTCAGGACTGGTTCACCCTCTCACTTATATTTGCACTTAAGTTAACTTAGAGTAATTAATTATAATCATTGCTTTCATGAAATCTCTATCCAGAAACTGTGTAGGGAAAAAAGGAAATCTTCCTAAATCAAAAATAAGTTCCTAAATTTCAAATGTGATGCCAATGGCTCTCTGTATTGTTAAATCTAGAATTAGATGATTTTAGAGCAAAAATAGTGTAGAGATCATTTATTTATGACCTTTCCTTTTCCTTCCTTCATTATTGGCACATAGTTCTACCATCCAGTTCATTCTGCTTTTATTGAGTGAATTTCAAAGTAATATTTTATCAAATGTCATGCACTTAATTAGCATAATTATATATAAGTGCATAATTAGTGTAAATACATGTAATTGCATTATTATAGTATGTGAATATCTTGTAAAAAAAAAGCTTTTTCTAACCTTATGAGCCCAAACATATGCATTGTGCAAGCATATTAGATAATTTTGAATATTCAGTATCTGGCTCTTCTTAATTGATTTAACCAAATACCAAATCTTAATATGTGTATTTGAAAGATACTATTGTCTTTATTTTTGGCAGTTGTTTCATAGTTTGTGTGTGTGTGTGTGTCCATGCTTTTAAAGAAAACAACAGACCTTGAGAAAGAAAACATTGTTTCTCTATCTTAGTTTACGTTAGCATATAGAACAAACAATCTTTAAATTCAAATGGAAAACAGCTTTACATGCAAATTTCACTTGATCAGAAAAATTAATAAAACTGAATTTGGTGACCTATCAAATAATGGATGTTAAGGAAAATGCTGGATGTCACCTCTACTATGCTGGAGTTCCCAGGGCACCAGAACAAAAAACATACATGGACTCTTAAATACTGGACTAAACAAAGAGAAACACTATAATCAGAGAAACGTACCTACAATACTATATATAACCACTTTCTTGTCAGTCTCTGTAGACAGTTCTAAATACGCCATGATATTCATTTCCATCCTCTACCAATACCCCAGAATGGTTCTCACATCGAGTATGTCTCTTTGAAATTAAAACTGGAATGTTTTTCCTCCTTAATGCCAAAATTCTCCGTCCATCACATCAACCCTGTTTGAGGATGGTATATACAGTTTATCTGGAGTGATGTTTATATTCTCTGCTTGGCATGTTAGTGGATTAGTTAGTGGATAACAGTGGACTGTTAGTGGATAAAATTCTTAAAACACAATGATATTATAGACACATTTTCCTATCTTATTCTTTTGGAAGTCACCTGAATATCAAGACGAAATAGCAAATTTAAAGTAGAAAATACATTTAACTGTAATACATAATGTTGAAAAGAGAAGATCAAGTGGAAAACTCACGGGAGCAAAAAATAATTACTTCAATTAGTGTGTGAAGGCAGGTATGTACATACTGACAAGATGGAAGTTACTCTGCCCCGAAAAATTATTCAGGAGCTGGTAGCATCACCAACAGAGGAGTGGGTAAGACCAGTGACTGAAAACGAAGACTGCATTAATGTCTGTAACATCACCAATTAACCCTTCAGGGCCTCACTTTCCAGCTTATGCAGTTGGGGAACTACTCATTCCCAGCCTAGTTTGGAGGTCAGAGGTATAACTGCCCACGTTGAAACTGAACCAAAAGGTTCTGGACATTGGAACTCCAGGCACAGAAGTGGTCAAAGGTGAGGTACAACACAAAAAGCAAGAAGATCAAGGGAAATTCTACACACTAAGTCCGTGTCAATATGGTTCCCCAGGCAGGAGACAGGTGGGTTCTCCAGGAAAAAAAGAAATCACCTCAGAGAAAATTAAATTAAATTACATTTTACTAAATTGTTAAAAAGAGGTCCTGGAAATTAAAGAGTCTAATAGTTACAGACAGAAATTACATAGAAGGGTTGGATGATGAAGGCAATCTCTCTGAATGGAAGACTGAAAGACAGGTGCTTCGTGTATCATTTGCTAAACCTCCTGTTACCAGTTTGGCCTCCAAAAGAAGACTCCACTCAAGTTTCTCCATTAGCCCCATCTAGTTTCCTGCCCTCTAATACTGGGCAGAGAAACTTTCCTTCTCTTCCACAGAGAAAAGAAAACCCACAGATGTGGGCTCTATTTACATATCCACTTAACCAGAGCATTCTCTTTTGCCCCCGACCTTCCTTTGCTGACCCAGAGGAATGAGCATTTTCCTCTCTGATCCGGAGTATCCCCTTTGGGCCCAGCTTCTTGGCTAAATCCAGCTTTTTTGATCTCCTCACTGTCCTCTATTTCAGGTTCTTGTCCCTCAGAGTTGTCCTTCCCTCTCCTTTCAGACCTTGCCATGTGTCTTAGTTGGGATCTCTCAAAAGCAGAGACCCGAACAAAGATTCAAGAGCAAGCACTTTGTCTGGGAGGCGGTGCTGAGAAATACCAGAAAGGGAGAGGGCAAGTTACGCAGGGAGGAAAAGAAAGCAATCGAGGGGTTTGTTATCAAGCTAGTTACTACCTGGGGACCCAGAGCTCAGTCTCCCTGGGAAACTCTAGGATCCAGCCACTCACACGTCAGGGACATACCTGAAATGAGGGTTGAAGAAACTGGGATCGTTAGTCACCAAATGCTTGTTTGACATTGGGTGAAAGCTATTTCTCGAGGCTCTGGCACTTTGGACTCTCCCTCCAAGTAAGAAACCTGTTCCTTCCTGCACTGGGACAAAAGAACACAGGGTCGCAGGAGCATGCTGGGGCATCTTCAGTATGCAGAAGTGAATGCTGAAGGAATCTATCTGGGGGGGTGCTTCTAGCGACAAGTGATCGGGTGCACCTCATGGACTAAGCTGAAAACCTTAGCGGAATTCCTGGCTTCTTTCCCTCATCTGCTATCACCAGACAGTCATAAAATCCCAAGAATTCTCCTCAAAAATGCCTCACCATATTCTTTATCTCTTCACTAATTCAACATGAGATCTCTGAATTACTGCAAGAGTCTACTCATTGATTTCTTTCATATCGTATTACTATCATTTACACAACATAACCTAGTCCATTCTTCATTTCCTACTGTAAGCTCCCATTTCCTACAGGCCCCATGGGGATTAGAATATTCTAAAAATAAAGACTCTGGACTCATACAGTACTAGGTTTGAATCTTGTCTTTGTTCTTTACCAGCTTTATGATCTCTGGCATTGGACTTGATATTCTCCAAGTCTCATTTTCCTCATTTATATACTGGGGATATTTATAATTATCTCGCAGGATTATTTTGGATATGATGAATAAAATGTTTAATTTGTTTTACTTTTGGAAGCTCATTAAATGGTAACTGACTTTTATTCTCATGATCGGGATTAGCCCGTCACAGAAAGCCCTTTACAGCATTGCCCCTACTCCCCATCTAGACTCTGCTCCATTTTCCTATGCACGCACCATACACCACGAACACCTGAGCCTTTTCACTAGAATCTGGCCATGCTCTTTGACAACCCTTGTCTCCTTTACATTCCAAGAATGCCCAGGAAAACTCCTACTCACACTTAAAGAACAAGCTCAAACGCCATGTCCTTTGTGAACTGTTTCCTCATTTTAGGGAGTTAGTCACTCCTTCTACTGCTACCGCCGCACTACTGTGTTCAAATGTTACTTTTGTACACTTTTTTATGTATGTCTCCCTGACCTGCCTACAGGCTTCTCCAAGTTAAAAATAAAATGATGTTTACTTTTGTATCACTAGCACCAGATACAGTCTCCACAATAAATGTCTATTAAATGCAGCGATGAAAAAGTAGATGGATAAAAGACGGATGGATGCAGAGACCAGCAGATAGACAAATGATAGTCATATTACTGTGGACTACTAGTTTAAGATACTATAACTAGTGCTTGTTCCAATGTAGAACTGAAATGAATATTGATTTTCTAAGGCAGGGTTTTAATGCGAGATGCAGAATTTTCAATGTGGCAGGTTATATGTGAAGTATTTTAAAAATATGAATATGATTGAGTTGGCTTAGAGTCATATGTGCAATTAGCTTCTACATCCAAATATGTCAAATTATTCAGTGATTGCCAAGATCACACTTAGTAACATGCCCTATAGTAAAGATTAAAAACTCCTGTAACATTCATTCCTCTAGAGCCAATGAACATATCAGCACAGTTAAATTCTATGTGTGTATCCAGGAAGAGAATGGCATAAGGGTGATGCTAATTACTTCATAATCCAACCAAGGATGTATAAATACATCCTTGCTAAGATCTCATATATATGAAAATCTGAAAGTATTGACCTTTACTATATCAAAAAGTAGAGCTGAAAGGAAACTCTCAGAAAGTATTTTGTACTTTGTATTTGCTTGTAAAAGCAAATAACCTATTAAAAATGACTAGTGTATTTATATATGGTAGTAAAATACCTCTTACAATTAACTAAGTACAGAAATATTAGAAGTTTCTATAGAAAAGCTGAGAGAGGTGGTAGTGCAAACACTTTTTATTTATTTATTTATTTATTTTAAAAATATTTTATTTATTTATTTGACATAGAGAGAGAGATCACAAGTAGGCAGAGAGGCAGGCAGAGACAGAGAGGGGGGAAGCAGGCTCCCCGCTGAGCAGAGAGCCCGATGCGGGGCTCGATCCCAGGACCCTGAGATCATGACCAGAGCCGAAGGCAGAGGCTTTAACCCACTGAGCCACCCAGGTGCCCCAACACTCCTTTTATTTAAAAAAAAAAAAAAAGAAAGAAAGAAACTCCTCTAGTCCCATAGAATAGTCTTGTTTTGATATAGCCTTAGTTTGTTAGATAATCTAGAATATCGATATTCCTGATGATCAAGAACTTGTTGGAATTTAGAGACTTATGGCCAAATTGGCTCATCTAGGGAAGGATACATTTTTGTTTATGTTTCAACTGTTTAAAATAAAGTAAAATTAAAATATGAACTTTTTCTCTGTCTTGAGTCACTTGTATTAAGTAGCAAGAAGCAATTTTAAAAACCATTTGTTCATAATATAAAAGTATCGTCAACACAGGAATTGCCATTTAGAGTGATAATGAAGACTCTGTTTTCACACAATGGGAGTTATTTTAGTATTCTTTCCTTAGCTGCTTGCTGTTTCTGGCAATTCACATTGTCAGCAAAGTTAATGCCGGATGTGGAACCTTATATCTGCTTTTATTTATTTTTTAATCTTTTTTTTCTTTTTCTTAAGTTGTTAATTTAAATTCCAGTTAGTTACCATACAGAGTAATATTAGTTTCAGGTGTACAATACAGTGATTCAATGCTTCCGTCCAACACACAGTGCTCATCACAACAAGCGCACTCCATCCCCCTCACCTGTTTCCCCATTTCCCAGCACACCCCCCTCTGGTAACCATCAGTATATTCTCTAGAGTTAAGAGTCTGTTTCTGGTTGGGTTTCTTTATCCTCATTTATTTTGTTTCTTAAATTCTATATGATCCCTGCCTTTAAAATCAAGTACATAATGAGACAAATGACTTAGAGAAGACAAAATCAGCCCTTACTCAGAAAATGAGGAACTATGACTTCTCCAATGAGAAAAAGAAACCTGAAGGACAATTTGTTCATTCAAGTGCTCCCCATGATCCAATTCTACTTTCCTTTGATCCTATATAAACATTTCAAAAATACAGCAAAATATCCATTAATTATTAAAGCCCTAAAATATGCTAATCCAAAGTAAAATTGCACTTTTCACTTCTAAGGTTAGGCTGAAGATGGACGGGAAAAAACACGCGTGCCCATGTTCTTTTCTCAGTGTGATAATGGTTGATTTAAATAGTTTAGTTGTTTCTCTATTAAAAGGTACAGTATAACAATAACAATATGCTCTCTCACTACATCATACACACCTACCTATTAATCAAGTTTTTAAATGAGTTACTGACAATGGGAATTATAATTTTTGGGAAATTATAATATCAAATTTTGCTTTACCATAGCTTTTATGCTTTTACAGAGTATATGCTTACCTTCAAAGCAGTAATGTAAATTTGTGTGTGTGTATGTGTATGTATGTATATGTGTGTACACATATATGTACATATATATATGGGCATTTTCTTTTGAAATGTGTTTTTGAGCCAGTTTAAAAGACATTCACATTTAGCCTCACTACATTAAAGAACTACTTTTCTTTGGAGTCAAATCTATGTTCCTTGAATTTTTATCCACTTTATTCACTAAATTTGGCTCTCAATGGCAAATGTCTGTTTCCAAAAACTAAATCCAATTTAAAATCATGATTTTTTCCATCAATCTGAGATATTCAAAATATGCACCATGGGATCTTGAAGGCATTAGCATAAGAGATATTTTACAAAATGTCTTGAGCAGTAAGAACATTACTGAAATATTTCCCCACATTCCAAAATAACTGCCTTAATGAGGTCAATGTTTATTAGAAAATATTAAATCTGGTACATTTGAAAAACAGCTACATTATATAATAGTCACAAACTCATGTGAAGACACTGTCTGTTCCTTTATCTATCCTGAATATTTTAAAATCCAAATTCCATACCATGGTCTAGAAGATCTGGCCCCCATTTCCTTCTCTGACCTCTACTCATTTCCTCCATTCCAGATATACCAACCATCTTCAAAACTATACACAGCACATGGCTTTCTCTGAGCTCTGCTTGCTGTTGCCCCAAACTGGAATGTCCTATCAATAGATGTTCTCAAAGTTTGATTTCTTACTGCACTCAAATCACTAATCAATTATCACTAGGTCCGAGAGGCCTTCCATGACCACTGCACTTTAAATACCTCCAACCCTTTATCTATCTCTATTTTCCTCTTATTACCAGGTGATATTACCTTGCCTATTTCTTTGCTTATTATTGGACTTCTGCTCAAGAATGTAAGGTGCATGAGGGTAAGGGGCTTATATGCATTGTTCACCACTGAATTCACAGTGCCTAGAACCATGTGCAACACATAGCAAATGCTCAAGAAATAGCTGTCAAACACTGAGGGATAAACTGAATAATGTATTAAATCAGAGCCTACCTACCTTGCTCTAGAGATGGGAAAAAGGGAGGAAGAAGAACACTCTTTCTTCAAGGTTCTCAGAGTTCATTAGAAGAGACGGGCCTGCAAACAAATTATCACAACAGGCAGTTTTAAGAGTAATAGGAGTAATACAGTATAAAGTGGATGGCACAAAACAAAGAGCTCTGAATAGTTAATAAAGTTGCCATGGAAAAGGACATTTTTGAGTTGAGTCCAGGATCAATTGGGATTTTAACAATCAGGGGGGAAAAATGAAAAATAAAACAACAAAAAACCTAGAAACAGCAAACAGGTCCACTCACTTTAATAAATTTTTAGAATGCTTGTCAGATAGCAGGCAATCTGCTAACCACTAACAAGATACAATAAGTAATGCTAATAATGATCCTGCGATATATTGGGTAGATAAACAGGGAAATAATTTCATGAGTGCGAGAACTATTTTGAGAGCAATATGCACAATGAGCTCATAGAGGAAAACTAGCTGCTTCCTTATCA
The DNA here is from genome assembly GCA_004024625.1 of Mellivora capensis. Taxonomy (NCBI): domain Eukaryota; kingdom Metazoa; phylum Chordata; class Mammalia; order Carnivora; family Mustelidae; genus Mellivora; species Mellivora capensis. Next base: position 28,347 of record PISX010012728.1, read on the forward strand.
GGTGACAGATAGATGGGGAAAATCGATGTTTAACAAGGGCATAACTTTCCCTATTTCATTAACCGTCTGCTTCCACATGCTGGTAAGTTTCCGTCGTCCATGAAATTATCTTAAATGGCAAAAGAAATCAGTCCCATGGGGGAAGAGGTCTCAGATACTGGAAACAAATACGAAGATGGTAGAGAAAATTTTGCCTCCAGTTAGCTTTTAGGCTAGACTATCCTGCATATGAAAAACGGTTATTATTCACCAAGCAATTTGAGGCTTTAAAAAAAATGTTTGCTGTTCACTACTGATACAGTGATATCAAATGTATCAATGATTCTCATCAAGTCTGTGGATAATTAATTTGGGGAAAAGAAAAATAATGGATATATTCTATTTCTTCTAATTTTGTTCTCTATTCCTCAGTGCTATTCACAAAGATTTGCAACAGAAAAAAAAACTGTCTTGAAATGAAATGATAACTGTATGGTGTTTAAGATTGTGAATTACAAAACAGTTTCAATATATCTTTAAAATAAAGTGATGTTTGTTCAGTTAAATATAGAAAACAGATGGATGAAAAGGCTTACAAATTGGTTTAGTGTTTCAATTTTTCTTAGAATAGAAATATTCTTCATAGCATCTTTTGTATAATCCTACAAACATAGGATAATAGCATTATACTTGGATCAACAAAGTTAAAACACTAACAAACTTCTTCATGACAAAAATGTTCTACATAAAATAACTAGTCAGGGATATAATTTTTTTTAAACTGACTTTTTAAACACTGAATCCTGTTCAGAAGCATCAGGTGGCAAAAGAAACAGAATTCTTAAAAAAAAAAAACCCACAAAATTCTTTATTCTGTGAATTATAGTCTCATTAGTGAAACAACAGTTTAAAAATAAAAATCCTACAATTGGATTTTGTTTTAAAGATTTTTATTTATTTATTTATTTGACAGAGAGATCACAAGTAGGCACAGAGGCAGCAGAGAGAGCAGGCTCCCCGCTGAGCGGAGAGCCCAATGTGGGGCTCGATCCCAGGACCCTGAGATCGTGACCTGAGCCGAAGGCAGAGGCTTAACCCATGGAACCACCCAAGCATCCCTGGATTTTGTTTTAGCTTTGCTTTTAGTGATGGACAGTAAAAAAGTATTTTCAGTTATTACTTTTATTATCTCAGATATAAAAATATGATTATACAACTTGTCAAAAAAAACCCTATTGATTTCAAATCACCATTTTATTCTATTAATATCAGCTGCATGCAGAATCAGCTGTGCTCATCTCTATGAGTGCATCTCAATTCAACTTCTGGAGAAAAATTGGAGAAAAATATACTCTCCGTGAGAGTGTGAACTGTGCACATTCGTGCTGCTTACTTAACCATAAGTTTCTTGGAGCCAGGCATATTCAATGTATGCAGTGTTTGGCATATGTTTGTTATGTTGTCAATAGTAAAAAAAAAAAGTTCATTCTTTTAGTTCATGAATAAATGCCTATCACAGTATTACAGAGAGGAAAATGCCTTTAAGGAAAATACAATTCTGTAGAAGAATTTATTACAACAATAACTTTATCTTACCTTTAGAAACAAGGAAAGTGGAGGTGGTAAGAATGTTAAAAATGTTTAGAAATCATTTACTTCTGGTATAAAAGAAGATCAAACTCATTCTTATTCTTTTATTTTAGTGAAAATACACTGAACAAAATAAAGCACTTGAAAGAAGACAAATCGGGTCCCCAGTTATATTCAGCTTTAGTCATAAACAAGTCAGATAGGAATGAAGCTTCACTTTTGTGACATGAGGAGAAATGGACTAGTGTTGCCAGATTCTTACTTATAGAGAAAAATCAGTAGGAAGAATGACATTCACAGAAGAGATAACAATTGGGAATTGTTCATTGAAAAATAAACAATGATCTCTAGCTGGTACTGTAAGGGTGCATATCCTAATTCAGATGGTGCTTTAACACCAAACTTGACCCTTCATCTTTCTTTGTGAATAAGACACGGACTTCAATGAACCGGGAATTGTCCAACCATTTTCTACAAAGAGGTAACTAATATGACATCTGTACCAACCTCTTTATGCCAAGGAAGAACATTCACTCTATAGGCACCCTCTACATTGCAACGAAGGTTATGAATGGGCATAAGCAACTATTACTAATTTTTTCCTCTTTGTATTTCCTGTTTCTAAGGGTCTCTCCTTCAAGATCCTAGGTGATATAATTTGGTTCAACCAAACAGGTAGATTACAGAAGCAGAAATAGAAGAGATCTACACTTTAGTAGGGACAGCATACTCAACCTTCTTACAGATCTAAGCAGAAATAAGTGACCACAAAGTAATTCTTGGTCCCCCATGACACCAACCTGAAAGCCTAAGTTTCACTATGTGAACTTGAACTACACCTTTAGGAAGGCTTCAGATGGTTTGACGTCTTGCGTGTCATACGTGACTTATGCTAGGTCTTTTTTGGGAAATAGCTGTCACTCAGGTCTTGCCTTCTTCCGGAGTGGGTAGGGACTTTCTCTTGTACTACTCTAGTCAGCGTGGGGCCAGTGTGGGTAATGCCGTTTCACATAGATCAGTCTCAAGACGTTCACCTAGGAATGCTTCTCACAAGAATGAGAGGAGTAAAAGCAAATCATATTCAGGAAAGAAGTTTAAATAGTGCTGTAAGTGCTTTCTTGATGTTACGGCTGTGTCAGTCTCTCTACAGACCTTCCCTTTCTGGGCCCCTCCATTTCTGATTTTTCTCTCATTGTGACTACCAACTTTTTTCTGTCCCTTCATATTCTACCATAGTCCTAATTGCTGATTAATTCCACAGACTTTTTTCCTCTAGTTTTCCCCTCTCTGATTATTTTTGATTAGCCTTTATGATCTCTACCTCACTACTATCTTCACCATTTTCCTCATCCAATCCTTTAAACACTCAAACCTCGTAGAAGTAGGACTTCACACTGCTCAAGACTCAATCATAGTACTGGAAAATGCACCTGATATAAATACAAAACTCAAAAGGAATACTTATTTACGGCCTTACTTTCTCCAGCTTTTTATTCTCATGGTATCCTTTGGTGCTTAACCTCTTCTAAAAGAATCTGTCCCATCAGAGGTAGGTGATGCCAAGTGGCTCTGTCCTCTAACACAATATCCCCACCGCATGGGTGCCTGATACAAGAATAAATATTCCTGAACTGGCTAGTGGCTTACAATGGACTCTGGCCCCAAATGAGCTAATGGTGGTTTACTCTTCAGTAGGTAACCAGGAAAGTAGATACATGGATATAGCTAACTCATATGAATCATTGAGAGATTTAAAGAAAAAAATTCACTAAATTCTTCTACTGCTTTATGGAGCTCAAGTTCTGCCTACCTTCAGGGTGGCCTTTCTGGTTGCTCAGATTTTCCAGAGATTCTGTACTCACTATTTTTCCACACACATCCTTTTTCAAAACCCTCCTTTAATTAATCTGACCTGAGTAGGCTTCTGCCTCTTAGAAGCAAAAGAGACTAAATAAAGCATTTCTGAAATGAAAATTACAGCACTTTGAATACATCACTATGAATTCAAATGAAAAAGAATGCTTAAATTAGCACCAATCCTGGTTGTAATGGTCACAAAGAAGGATGCTAGTCAAGTTCATATTAATAACCTGTTCTAAATTATGGGGCAGTAGATCAAAAATATTATTTTCTTAATTATACTAGTGTGCAATGGACTCTTACATCCACCCTTAAACTATCTAGTCCTTGTGTGAGCTCCCTATGCTTTTCTTACTTCTATAATCAGAAATACATATCGAATCACTCTGATCTCGGACCAAAACAGTATCTATCACCACTAGCACCATAGATTTAGTACCTTCCTACTTAGTGATTGAACTATGTAAAAAAGAAAAAATCTATTGACAGAATGGACAAACTGTGGTACATCTATACAACAGAATACTAGTATACTATGAATACCATTGGTAACAAAACGAATAAATTATCCATAAATGTAAAAACACAGGTAAATGTCAAAAACATTTGTTGTACTAAAAAAAAATTAACACAGATTATTCTACTTGTATGAAAGTCTGAATCACGTGAAACAAATCTGTGGTCATACAAATCAAGTTGCCTTTGGTACTGGGGGAGAAAGAGGGACTGAAAGTGACTGAATGTAGCCTGAGGAAACACTGAGGAATGAAGGAACCTTCCATATCTTTTTTTTTAAACAAATTTTTAAAGGTTTTTATTTATTTATTTGACAGACAGAGATCACAAGTAGACAGAGAAGCAGGCAGAGAGAGATGGGGGAAAGCAGGCTCCCTGCTAGCGGAGAGCCCGACGTGGGGGGCTCAAGGCCAGGACCCTGAGACCATGACCTGAACCCAAGGCCAAGGCTTAACCCACTGAACCACCCAGGCGCCCTGGAACATTCCATATCTTGAGAGGGGTGTGTGTTAACAAAGATATATATTTGTCAAAATTTAGAAAATAGTATGTATAAAATCTGTTGAATTTAAGTTGTATCTCAATAATGCAAGGGCATATTATAACAAGACATCTATGTAAATACTTTTTTCTTTAAGATTTTATTTGCTTATTTGACAGACAGAGATCACAAGTAGGCAGAGAGGCAGGCAGAGAGGGGTGGGGGAAGCCGACTCCCTGCTGAGCAGGGAGCCTGTTGGGCTCATGACCTGAGGGGAAGGCAGAGGCTTTAATTCACTGAGCCACTCAGGCACCCCTAAACTGCTGTTTTAATCAGTTTTCAAAAACAATGCATCTGGCCTATTTGCCAAAATAGGAAAGTGTGATTATTCCTATTTGCAACAGTGTAAGAATATTTTACCAGATGTATCTTGAGACCTACATCTTTTTTTTTTTTTTTGCAATAGCACATACCTTAGGGTATATATTTAATAGAATGCTCTATTCTTAACTTTATATTACTGTCTATTCACAATTAAATGATCATTTTTTTAGTTAGCTGACAGTGGTTTATCCAGTCAATAAACATACACTATCCTCCTTGATATTTCACTGGGAACTTCTTTAAAGGCTGTTTTTTTCTTAAGAGGAGGAAGAATTTGATCTTAGAAATTTTCATACTGAGAGACTTAGGGAGACAGATCAGACTACAAAATAATGTTTTAATTTAGAATACTAAGACTTTTTCAAACCAGTCACTTCAAAGTAGACTTTTTTTTTTTCCCTTGCTTCAAAGCATTGTTCATAAGGGATGTATCGAAGCAGGCTGGGAACAGTAATAGGCATGTTTTCAAATGGCATCTTTAATTCCTGCATATGACTTTCTTCAGCCATTGGAGGAATTATCACAGTATTAAGCTATAACTCAAGAGGCACTTGCATGGGAAGTCTTAATCTAGGCCTTTAAAAAAATAATGAATAATCATTTCTCCTTTCCTCTTTGCTTGTAGTAAATCACTAACTATATATGGATGACTGGTCATGGTGGGGAAATAGTCACATGATATAATAATAAAAATTTTATATCATTGCAAGGCAAAAATAGCTTTTTAAAACTGCTTTCTTGTTCTATAACAATTGAAAATGAGGCTATATATTGCTCTCCAGAGTATTCATCTGTCATCAGTCTTTAGGTTATTAGCAGCGAATATCATTAGCTATTAAGATGGTGATACTAGGGTTGCCCAAATGTCAGAATGAGATTGGCTATATGAACTTACTGTTCTAACAGGTTGGGTCTAGTCTGACCTTTGGGTTTTTGTAAGTTTAAGCAGAAAATGGCTTGACTGTGTTTATTCTAATTCTCTTAGTCACTGGTTACCTCTGGGCATTTTTTAAATGTAGGTGAAACAATCTTTTAATTTGAGTTGAAGTACAAAGAGGAGGCCAATGAGCTACAGTGAGAGCCCAGGCCACTGGAAGCATATGCTTACCCTCGCCAATGTTAAATAACTTCTACATAAAATGCTGCGAATGTGGGAGCACCTGGGTGGTTCAGTTGGTTAAGTGTCTGCCTTTTGCTTAGGTTATGATCCCAGATTCCTGGGATGGAGCCCTATCTGAGGTTCTCTGCTCAGCAGGGAGTCTGCCTTTCCCTCTCCTCCTGCCACTCATCCTCTTTCTCTCTCTCAAATAAATAAATAAAATCTTTAAAAAAATTAAAATAAAAAAATACTACAAAGTAACCAGTTGCTCTGATCCTTCTTCTTCTATAAACACTCAAGGAGGTGTGCTTACCCCAATTTTAGTACTTCTTACACTGTAATTACCTATTTTTGTGTTTTTCATGGACTTTTACACTCACTGAAGTCAGTGTCAGCCTCTCACTTTACACTAATACCCACAAAAGCACCTCCTTTCTTGGCTTCCCTTAAGAACTATACATGGGATTTTTAAAACATTCTAATTACTTTCCATTTAAACAGCATTTATTACAACATGTTGCTTAGAGCACCATGAGCCGGGTTCTCGGGCCGCCTTGGGGTATGTGCAGGGCGACATTGTGGCAGTCGGTGGATCAAAAGAAGTTCCATGGTTATCTTCCTCATATGAAGACTTTCCCCATGACATTTCAAATAAGCGACATTTCTGCTGATGGAACATATTGCAATGCATTCCAGCAAATAATGTAGTAAGAGTGCTTGAAGAGATATAGTGACTCTCCAAAATTACAATTTTTATCTGCTGTATTAGTTTCCTATGGCCAACATAATAAACTACCACAACACTGGTGGCTAAAACGACACAAATTTATTTTCTTACCATTCTAGAAGCCAGCAATCCAAAGTTGAGCTAAAGTCAAGGTAGCAGCAGGCCTGTTTCATTTGGCAGGGAAGGATCCATTCTTGTTTTTAAATATGGAGCGCTTCACAAATTTGCATGTCATCCTTGTGCAGGTGTCATGCTAATCTTCTCTGCATTGTTCCAATTTTAGTATATGTGTTGCCAAAGCGAGCACGGGGCAGGACCGTTCTTAGCCTCTTCCAGCTTCTGGTGGCCACTGGCACTCCTGGCCTATAGGCACAACACTCCAAAATCTGCCTCACTGATCACATTGCCTTCTCCTCTCCTTGTTCTTCTAAGTGGACATGTGATTATATTTAGGACCACCTGGATAATCCAGAAAAATCCTCCCACTTTAAGATCCTTCACTAAATCATACCTGCAAAGTTCTCTTTGCTATATAAGGCAGCATTCACAAATTTCAGGAATGAGGACAAAGATATCTTTGGGGGCCATTATTCAGTCTACCAGATCTCCTAAAGCTCATTAATTTCCTTAAACACAAAACAGAATATACTTAGGGAGTGGGAAGGGGTCACTAATGGCAGTGATGACAATGGTAAAAACAGGAGTGATATTTGTCTTTTTAAAAATTTTTTAAAGATTTTATTTATTTGACAGAGATAGAGAGAGAGATCGCAAGGAGGCAGAGAGGCAGGCAGAGGGAGAGGGGGAAGCAGGCTCCCTGCTGAGCAGAGAGCCCGATGCGGGGCTCGATCCCAGGACCCCGGGATCATGACCTGAGCTGAAGGCAGAGGCTTTAACCCACTGAGCCACGCAGGCGCCCGTAGTGATATTTGTAACAATAAAAATTGCAGACACAGTTACAATGACAGCCGTGATGTGAGTAGCAACAGCAGGTGTAGCTGATATGCCACACCCCTCCCAAGGACCCTAAACACGTATGTCCCTCAGTCTTCACAACAGTCCTAGAAGAAAGACACTGTTTTACTTTATTATTTTCTCCACTACCCAGATGAGAAGAATGAGGCTGAGGTCACTGCAGAGCCTTCATAAAGTCATACCCCTAAAGCTTGGCAGAACTGGAATTTAAATATCAAACAAAACAAACAAACAAACAAAATGACTTTGAAATCCAGACAATCCACTGCATCCTTCCGATACCCAAGGTGGCAATAGTAGCATATCTTCCAGGATAATCTGGACCCTAATATTCCTAACTGTGAAAAGTAAATTGGACAGCTTTGATACAGTGAAATAAACCATTTCTGGTTTTGAGAGACAGAGGGAGAGACAGAGAGAGCGTGCATGCACATCAGGGAGGGGAAGAGCAGAGGGAAAGGGAGAGAAAGAATCTTAAGCAGTTTTGGGGCTCAATCTCATGATCCTGAGATTGTGACCTGAAATTAAGAGTCAGACACATAACTGACAGCAACACAAGTGCCCCTAAAACAAACTTTTGAATGACAGATGTCTCCATAAGCACAATGAAACATAAGCAATAAACCATGGGGAAATATTTTTTTCAGTATATTTAATATTTTTTATCTACAAAAAACTATAAATTAAGAAGAGAAGATAACCACTTAAGACACTACATTGATATTATCCAGCAAATCTCTAGAACATACTCATTTTGTGTGACTGAAGCTTTACTCCTTGATTAACCCCTCCCCCAGCTCCTACTTTCTGTCATCATGATTCTAGCCACTCTAGGTACCTCCCAGGAGTGGAATCATACGGTACTGGTCTTTTTTTTGTGTCTGGCTTATTTCACTTAGCATGGTATTCACAAGGTTCATCCTTCTTATAGCCTGTGTCAGACTCTCTTTCCTCTAATAATGTTTTTATTTTAATAATATTTAATAATACTGCATTTATATTATAGATAAATATTATATGGTATAATATTTAATAATATTCCATTACACATACGTATGAATTTTGCTTTATGCATTCACCTGTTAATGGACACTGAGGTTACTTCCACATTTTAGCTATTATGGGTAACTCTGCAGTGAACATGAGAGTGAAAACAACTCTTCAAGATCCTGATCTCAATTCGTTTGGGTATAGACTCAAAAGTGAATAAATAAAATCTTAAAAAAAAAAGTGGGACTGCAGAATTGTACACTTACAAAGAAACTGTTAAGAGGGTAGATCTCATCTCATGGTAAATACTCTTACAATAATAATAATAGTAATAATTAAAAGATAGTGTTCTGAGCACTTGCATCTACTGCTCCTCTGAATATCTTATAAAAATTGTTGAAAAAAATAGGGAAAATGAAACCAAAATTCTGGAAGACAAGAAAGAATCCATCTGGGAAAGCTATGTCAAGAAATGAAAAGCATATGAGCTATTTTAACAGAGAGCATAGGGAATTTGTTATACAGGTGCTGGAAGGCAGAAAAACTAAAGGATTCTGAGCTAACACGGACATTAGTAGCTGCAGGAAGCAGTTAAAAGCTCTAGGGCTCATAACATAAAAAGGAAGAAGAGGTAGAGTTATCAAAATCTAGGAGACTGGAAAAGAAACACCCTCTAGCCCCCACATGATTGTTATTTGGAGAGGAGTATGGCCAGCTAAAGCTCCACTCACCAAGGGGGCATGGCTTACTGCCATTGGTACTTCTGAGGGAAGAGGGGGGTGGCTCTGTGACTGGGACTGAGGATGAGGTGGGAGTGCTGGAGTCCATAGCTGTCCATTGTCCTTGCTGTAGGGAGAATGCCCAGAGCTGAAAACAAAAAGCAAGTTCCTTCCTCCTTCTGCTTTTCACTTTCCTTTCCCTACACCCCACCTACAGAACCTCCCAAGAAGTCAGCAGACTATGAATTGTAGAAAATGTAGTTTCAGGGGCACCTTGGTGGCTCAGTAGTATAAACTTCTGCCTTCGGGCTCAGGTCACGATCTCAGGGTCTTGGGATCAAGCCCCGCATCTCAGCAGGGAGCCTACTTCCCCCCTCTCTCTCTGCCTGCCTCTCTGCCTACTTGTGATCTCTCACTGCCAAATAAATAAATAAAATCTTTAAAAATAATAAAAAATTTAAAAAAAAAAGAAAATGTAGTTCAGAGTCCCATTGCCACCATTTACATTAAACCAAAAAAGATTATAAGGGGTGGCTTTGCAACTGAGAGAAAATAGGTAACTAGCAACAGTGATGAGAGTAGACAGGGAAATTTGAGGAACTTCTGAAAGACGATGTGGTAGATGATTACAAAAATGGCTCTGATTTTCCGTGGCTTTTTTTACCCACACCCCTTGCAATATGACCCTGATACTGTTCTCATCAGGATGCGATGCCTACTCTCTTTACTCCTTTGCTTTTGTCTGGTCTTATGATTTACTTTGACCCAAAGAATATAGTGGGAAGGGAAGTGTGCTTATTTTAAGCTTACATCTCAAGGGATCTTATGGGCTTCTGCTTTCCCCTTAGAAGACTGCCTCTTCCATGAGAATGATCCCAGAAACTCGTACTGGAAGGTAAGAGACCACGTGGAGGAGAGATGAGTCATTCCCCAGCCACTGAGGCCACACTTGGCCATCAAGCCATAGCTAATTTTGAACCTTGTCTCAAACACTAGAGAAAAAAGGAAGCCCAGGAGTCATCTTACACTCTTTTTTACTTTGGTTCCTTTGTCTGCCTGTCAGTTCCATGTCCATGCAATTCGAGGGGGAGCCTGTCTGCAGATGCCCTGCCCATTGCACACAGCCGGAAACTAATCCTCCTTTTGAGGAAACAGAATCACAGAGGAAAATGACTGCAGAGGAAATCCATATCAATTGAGTATAATTATCAATCTAGTCTTTCCATCAGATCTATGAAACAAGAACTTCAAATAAGCAAACATTTCCAGAATGTCATAGCAGGGATGACAAGGACTAGGATGAACAAATAAAAAACTCAGCCTAGAGGAAAAAATACAATTCAGTGAATAGAAGAGACCTTTACAATGTATTCTAGTAAGAGGCTTTTATCTTCAGAAAGCATATAAAACTTGTTACAAAAACAAGAAATAATATCTGATATTAAAATACAGTATTGAATAACATTTATTTGAAGGATGGCAAAATAAATGGTTGGTCTAAATATTAACACGTACTCAGGAATAAAAGCTGATAAATCTATTTCTAAATTATGTGCAAAATGACATGTAAAGAAAAATACAAGGGAAAAAAGAGACATGGGCATTAGATTTTGAGCTTCAAGTTCCACCCAACAGGAATTCAGAGCTACTCAGAATAGCGGCAGTGGGAAGGAAAAAACAAACAAAACCTGACAGAACAATACTTCCTAAACTTTAATTTTTATTAATTTTTATTTTTTTTTAAAGATTTTTTCCATCTGTCAGAGTGAGAGAGTAAGTGAGAGAGGTGGGAGGCAGACAGAGGGAGATGCGGGCTCCCTGCTGAGCAAGGAGCCAGATGCGGAACTCAATCCCAGGACCCCGGGATCATGACCTGAGCTGAAGACAGATGCTTAACCCACTGAGCCACACAGGTGTCCCAAGCTTTAATTTTTTAAACACCCACTGAAGGCTAAGCAAGAGAAATAAAGACTCATGATAAGACACAACCTTGTCCAAGTCTAAAATGGCAAGCATAAAGAGAATATTCTGAGAGCTTCTAAAGAGAAATAGGTATGTGCACACTCACATGCATGCATGCACAAACCTACACATACACACTGCTTGTGCTCTCACCCTGTCTTTCCCTCTCTCTCACATCCTTGTTTTCTGGCCCAAGTATTTTTGTGCTCAATTTGTATCATTCAAGCAGCAGATGTTAAAGACCACACTTGAAAATATCAGCAAAACCAACAATGTCCACCGATCTTAAAATACATGCAACATATTTTTTTATGGTACTAAAATCTTTTCTGCACGAAATAATTGTAATTTTTGAGCATCAACTCTTACTTCCCTCAGCGTATTGTTAACTAAATTTATTTTCATACTATTCTGAAAATTTCTCTCCAATACTTCCTTCGTCTCTGGCCCTCAGACCATAACCCTGGGTGGCCCCTTAATCATGAATGTAGTATGTTTAAATTTTGATAGAACACAAACACTTCAGGAGTGTGTTTCAAACATTTTATGTGCATAATGGCATAGAAACCATTTTCCATGCAATCTAACAGTAATACACATGTATACACTCAAGTGTACATATCAAAGTATATGTAGGTGTATGCATCTAGCAGTAATACACACACACTCTCAAGTGTATCAAATGGAAACAATTCCCTGAAACAATACTTGTAAATTCACATGAAATGTTTTGATATTTCATATTCTCTTCCATTATGTCCTTTTATTTATAAATAGTCATTTTATAATCAACTAATGATCATTGGTCCAGAGCTGAAAATAAATCCCAGATTAGAAAGGTACAGGATAACTAAGTTTCTACTGAAAGAGCAGTAATTAAGCCAGAAAGGAAACTGAAGAGGGATATGGAGTCTGTGAATCAGGACAGGTAGGAGGGAGGAAGTAGTGACAAGGAGCACAAGTTATAACAGTGTATCTGATACTTAATTGATCTATATCCCAGTACTCAAGGTATTCTTGAATAAATGCTCATGATTTTTATACTGTAAAGAATGTTATGCTTATTTGACAATTACAAGCATTTCCTTCCAGAAAGATGAGAACCATGACTCCCTTCACAACTACCTCTAATGTTATGATACTCTCTTTTCATTTCTCAAAAGGACTATGAAAATGGCCCCTAAGGAGTCTTCCCATTTCTGTTCTATTCCTCTAAATCCAGGTCAAAATAATATTCACATTGTCACCATCCAATATGATGTCACTTAAAGTTCCTTAAAACCTCTATGAAATTATTGACAATTACATGAAGGCGTATACTGATTTCTTATTGCTGCTGTAGCAAGTTACCCCAAATTCAGCTACCTAAAGCAACACAAATTTATTATTATATATTAGACTTTAGGGGAGAATCTGTTCTTTTTCCTCTTTCAGCTTTTAGAGTCTACTTGCATTTTTTGGCTTACATCCCCTTCATTTACGATTACATTAGGCCCACCTAGATAATCCAGGATATTTCTACCTCAAGATCTTTAAATTAATCATATCTGAAAAGATCTTTTATGTCAGGTAGGATAAAACATTCACAGGTTCTAGGGATTAGGATGTGGACCTTCTAGGGGGACATCATCTGTCTATCCAAGGAGTGAGTAAAAATGCTTTATCAGACCAGACAAATCACTGTTTCCTGTGTTCCCTAACTCATCTCCTGCCACCTCCCAGAGCCAGTCAAGTCACCCCAGGATCAAGTCAGCATGTGAAACTTCCGACTTTGTCAAATAACATTACTTTTTCAAGTCCGTGTACCTTTTAACATTCTGTTTCTTTTGCTTCTGAATTCCTCTCCCACTTTTCCATCTGTTGAACTCCAACTCAGTTTTGCAAGACCTAGCACAAATGGTATCTCTTTGGAAAATTATATACGCCCACATGCAATTCTCAGTCACAAATAAATTGCTTATTGTCATACCACTTTGTTTTAGCTCTTCCTGAAAGGTTACAACATTAGACTATAATGTTTGTTTCCTGGTCTTTCTTTCCAAATAGAATGTAAGATTCTCAAAAGAATGAGCTACTCATCCTTGTGTTCCAGGGTACCTCTGCCTGGAAAAAAAAAAAAAAAAAAAAAAAAAAAAAAAAAAAAAAAAAAAAAAAAAAAAAAAAAAAAAAAAAAAAAAAAAAAAAAAAAAAAAAAAAAAAAAAAAAAAAAAAAAAAAAAAACTTTAATACATGCCAAGTTAAAAAAGCAATTATCTATGGTACTTCAAAGTGTCTGAGAGGAAAACCACTTGCCTAATTTCAGAAACACATGTGGCCATGCATCACTAATCTTTGCAATTAGTATAACAAATCTGTAAAGTGTTCAGAGCTAGAGGGTCCTTGGATTGCATAATGGTACAAAGGTAAAATCTGAAAAACATGGAGCATAACTGAGAAGTACTGAATCCAAGGAATGGAAGACCAAAATACATGGTTAATGAGAGGAGACGGGATAAAGTAGGAAAAGCAAGTGATGTCAGGAAATGTGGCAGGAAGTAGTAAGAATGAGAAAGATGAGAGAATGTCAGTGGAAAATAAAACAGGTGGATATTTAAAAGATAATTTGGTAATTTTTCTCAAAGTACAAATAAAAGTAACAACAAAAATAAAATGGGGGGCAACTGGGTGCGGCAGTCGATTAAGCATCTGACTCTTGATTTCAGCTCAGGTCGTGATCTCAGGGTTCTGAGGTCAAGCCCCATGTTAGGCTCCACAGTCAGTGTGGAGTGTCCTTGGGATTCTCTTGTCGTCCCCCCCCACCCCCACTTTGTACATGCTTGCTCACGCTCTCTCCTGCTTTCTAAGAAAAAATACAAATAAAAAACATGGGATAATTACATCCCATCATACCACAGCGATACTGCTGAGAGCCAAGGACATGTTATGAAACTAGAAAAAAACAACATATTACATACGGGGCGATGCCGATGTGAATTATGGTTAACTTGTTGTTGGACACAATGGGAGGCAGAAAGCAATAGAATAGCAACTTTAAAGTGCTGAAAGACAAAGGTTCCCCTAGAATTCTCTAACAGCAAAATTTATATCAGAAATGAAGGCTATAGAAAGATATTCAGATGGACAAATTTAAGAGATTTGCTTTTTAACCCACTGAGCCACCCAGGCGCCCCTAAGAGATTTGCTTTTTAAGGAATACCCTCACACAGAAAGAAATGTTAAAGAAAGTTCCATGGACTGAAGGAAAATAATATCAGACAGCAGACACCACTGTTCAGAAGACCCAAGAGCCCTAGAAATGACAAATATATACATAACACAATTAAATATATTAATTTTGTATATTGATATATAAATAATGCTATATATATATTTATCATACATGACCATTTTTGTCTTGATTTTTAAAAAAGACATTTGTCTGCTGAAAGAGAAAGTGTCTTCTGGAGCTTCTGAAATATGTGAACATAATATGTATGTTAATAGTGGTACAAAGGATAGGAGGGAGGCAAATGAAAAAAATAACACAGAAAGAGGGGAAATGAAGAATGTATGCTTTTCTGTATATGGCAGCAGAACCAATCAACTACAAAGACTGTGAGAACCACACTTATTAAAATGCTAGGACAAGGGTGTCTGGGTGGCTCTGTCAGTTAGGCATCAACTCTTGGTTTCAGCTCAGGTCATGATCTCTTGGGTTGTGATATAAAGCCCCATATCAGGCCCCTTACTCAGTAGAGAGTCTGCTTGAAGATTCTCTCCCTCTTCCCTTCCCCCACTCTCAAATAAATAAATGAATAAATCTTAAAAAAAATGCTAGGGCAGACAGTGATAGTTTTGCCTGTTCCTGCCACTGAGATGTGCCCTTTTGGTTGTGAGTTGGCAGAGAGCCATGCCAACATGGCCTCCACATAAACAGTAAGAAGTACAGATAGCAAGAGCTAATGGAAGGAAAAGAGGCCCAACTCTGTATATTGCTGTGTCCATGAATAAACACTTCACTGCTACCATTTCTGTAAAACAGGCCTAACTTGAATGTTACTACACTGAAAAGAAATTAAATAAGATAAAATGGAAAGAAGAAGAAGAATATCCAAAAGTGTCCAAAGTAGTGGGATCTGGAATGCACATAGTTGATGCTTAAAGGAAAAATGACATTGAAGAAGGATGACTTCTGTATCTTTCAGTGAATTCATATCTAAAGCCACTAGGGCAGACATAAAGCCAGATTTAAGCATCAACTCACATTTCTCTTCTGGTGACTTAACATCAGCCCCATCAGATGCCTTTAGAGCAGCTCTGGTTACAGGACAGCCTGCACCAGAGCCAGGAAGAGCCAGGCCCAGTCGCAGATGTTTCTTGCTGAAGAACAATCCAAAAGGGCAATATAGGGCTTGGCAAGAAGGGCTGCCAAGTCCACTCTCTGGTCACTCAAACAGGGAAAAGGGAAAGAGAGCTCAGCAACTGGAGGACCCAGGTGCCACTTTGTGTGCACGTGTATATTGAGTGGAGTAGCCTAAAAAGCCACCTGAGTCCTTAGATGTCCATGCACTCAACCTTGTGGTTTGAGCAGCAACATTTCCAGGGCAAAAGCGGATGAAAGAGGAGGGCCAATGGAGACCATGTGCCTTGGTATAATCGATGACAAAATTCAGTGCCAAGGGAGGGGTGTGCAGCTGTTCAAGAATTGTTTTGTTCCCTAAAAAATAAAACTTGGGTTTACAAAAACCCAAATTTCTATTTACCTGTATGTCAATTATCTTTTTCTGTAAAACAGACGGGATGTCAAACCAAAATCTTGATTGTTCAGAGGTATGACTTTAGAGCGTTTTATTCAATTTTTTAAACAGGTAAAACAGCAAAGTAATAGACAAATGTCACACTGCATATAAAAGATAAGCAAAAAATCTTACCATAAGGGTCCAAACCAAGGTATATATATTACTTTCCCTAACCTTCTGGTTCTGTAAAACTGACTTAAAAATGACAATTTGAATTAAAGTCTTACTTTAAAAAAAATGTTCATTATCTCAATTTCTTCTTCCAAAATCAGTATCATCCAGGCCTCCAACCATGATGTATAAACCCCAAATGGCTAAAATTTCTCTCTGTTTATCTGCCTTTTCTTTTACCATTTACTTCAACAGGACTTTCAGGCAGATCACATCCTTCTGAATAGAGTAAAACTCAGAAATTTTGAAATAAGGACAGTGGTTATTATTTTGCATTTGTCTACACTTCCAGTCTCCAAATAGTTGCTTTTAAGATGCATCAAGTTATTTACAGAAGTATTATTTGT
Source organism: Mellivora capensis (assembly GCA_004024625.1). Taxonomy (NCBI): domain Eukaryota; kingdom Metazoa; phylum Chordata; class Mammalia; order Carnivora; family Mustelidae; genus Mellivora; species Mellivora capensis. Next base: position 44,925 of record PISX010012728.1, read on the forward strand.
CATCTCCTCACCACTGGATTCAATTATAATATATGTATGCCTGAAGACTTTTTATGAATTGGTGAAAATGTTTTTAGTTTTCCCTTCACCAAACATTCATTGTGCAACTCTGAGCTTTCACAGGATATGCTACAGTCAGAATTTTATGCAAACATCATATTGCACATTTTAGTAAATTTCACATTTTATCTTTTGGCAATAGCAATCTTACTTAAATATTGTGTCTGTGAAACATCTGCATGTCCTCGCCTGGGCAGGGTCAGAAATGAATGCTCAGGTGAAATATTCTGAGCCAAAGTGTCTTACTAACCAACCTATTTTCTCGAAGTTAGTTAAGCATCTGAAGAAGTCACTTGGCTCAGGTAAATGGAGCCACATCTCTAAGAAAAGACTTTTTTGCAAAGATAGTTTACATAAGCTACTTGGGGATGTTAAATACTTATTATTTTATTCTAACTTTTTTTGAAGGCAAGTCATTGAAAGAATAAATCAAGAAGAGTTACAATAATCTAAGCCATTAAAAAAAGAGACCCCACTCTCATGTTAAAATCAAGGGGATTCCAACCCCTAACCTTCCCTTCCTTCCACTAAACAGTTGTGAACTCCTCCCTCTGCCATGTATTAGTTCAGTGCACAACATAATTTGCTTAATCCAATATTTCTTTCTCTAAATTAAAGGGACGCCAACTTTGCGGGATACTCACCTTGAGGATTAAAGAGAAATTTTCACTTTATTCTTGGGTCTTTCAAGTAGTAAATGCAGGTGAAGTCAATATACAAAGCACATTCTAAAGAATACCACTGTAAAGTGACTTGATTGCAAATGTACCATCCTACCAGGGAAAAAGCAATAGGACCTGAGATCAGGTATACAACATTCCCTCTCTTCAGTTTCCTGGTAAAATCTCTTATTTTTGGCTTGCTTCATCAGTCCATTTGTTATTTTTTCCCCTAATTTTGCATTTCCTCTTTTCAGGGCTAAAGCCTGATATGTCACTTCCACTGAAGTTTAAAGAAGCTGCATGAAGTTACTGCAACTCTTCCCCAATGCAATGTTTACCATTTCCTCTCTCATCACATCTTAGACGAAAGCTCTGTTGGTTATCTTCTGTGAAAATACATGAATCTTCAAGATTGTTTCTCATAAAATCAATTACAGAGTTTCAATTCAATCTTACAAAGCTTTTATATGATTTTACTTTGCTATATGAATGAAAAAATTTTAGAATGTTGCTCAAAGCTATGACTACAGCTACAAATTAAGATGGAGAACTGAGTAATTACCAAAATATTTTGTATAGATTAGTTGGCAGTGAGTCAATAATTATTCTGAGTATTTTTGTTCTGACTATAAAAACGCCTGATTTTATTTCATTTTACACAGATATCTGAGGTCTTAGACTATGGTTACTTGAGGAAAATGATCAGAATATTCTACAAGTCAGTTAAGTATGTTAGGTTGGGGTTTTAATACTGAAGGTATGAAAATGGATGATTCAGTCAACTTGGTGGGCTAATCCTCTTGTTTATCCCCAAATTAATCACAGTGCAAGCTCTCAGCCAAAGGTACATGGGTTATCTGAAAATCGTGCACCAGACATGCAAACCTCTTATTTTTTTTCTCTTATTGATAAGATTTTAACAAACTGGACAACTTGCTTTAAGTCTCTTCATTATTCTAGAAATCGGTTACTTCATTTCAGAGATAAATGAAACCTTATCCCATGATGAGATACTTCACAGATATAAAAGATTCTAGATCTAGAGATTCAGGGAGATTATTTCCTACCCTGCTCTACTTGGCAAGACACTAATATATTACATTGCATTCTTCTTGTATGGTATAACTTAAATATGCTATCCAATTGATCATCCAAAACAAACAGTTCATCATATGTTACACTGTTACTATGTTCACACAGGGATACCAATTTAAACTAATATGGACACATTTGTTTAGCAAATGAGTACTGGAATTGAAATTTGAAGTCTTGTCTGTCTTATATCAAAGTGTTTCTTTTTCTTTTTCTTTTTTTTTACTTAAATATGTTACACAATTCTGCTAGGCAAGTGAAGTTATCTTCAGAGTTAATGATTTTTAAACTGGCCAAATTATGACAAGACTCAAAGACAAATGAAAGAGAAGACAACTGAGCTGAGCAGGTAAGTGTGGAGCAATTCAGCCCCTTTCAAACCAGCAGATCTCTAGAGGCAGGAAAATATATTCAGAGTAGCAGAAGGAAATTTTGCCAGTGGTAACATACCAAAAAAAAAATCTAGTGTTTAAAAATATGGAGAATGGTAAGATGAAAAAAGAAAACAAGACAAAAATCCAATTTTTAGAAATAGAGATTAAAAGTCTCTTGTCCAGTTATAGCATAAAATTTTATAGAGGTTTTTTTTTGTCATTTAAATAGGAGGCTGTTAAGTCGTGGCCAACTGCTTTTATTACCATTATAATGAGAGTATTTATATCAAGGTCTACTTATGGAAATATTTTGAGAAAATCAATTAACAATAATAATAAATTGATTTATAATTAGAATGACTATATTCAAAAAGAATTATTTGAAGATGTGATCTCAGGTGAGAAAGATTTTTGTCCTAGGCACATTCTCTATCTTCTTTATAGAACATTACAATCAATGACATGAATGAATACAGTTTTCAAACTTAAAGACACCCTATCATAGTCAGGATTTTAAAAGATCTTGACACATGGAAATATAAGATGAAACTAGAGCTAAATCTAAGGAACATAAGTAAATTACCAATATATTGATGTTAACAATCCACTGCATAAGAACTTCACAAAAACTGAACTTATCCATGGTTAATGTAAAGAATATTAAAGTGTTTTAGTAGATTTAAGCATGTGTTAATTCACAGTGATACCATGACTATTTTAATAGCTGACTCCTTGTCAGTAATCACTAATGCAATAATATTCTCCTAAAGAATAAGAGTAATATCCCCACTATGATTTTTATCCAATAAAATCAATTCCAGACAGTAGCAGAGTAGGAACAAGAGACGTGGGGGAATCGGTTGGAGGGAATAGGGAGCACAATTCCCAAATGAAGCAATTTCTCAAGAAGTTTCAAGATTATGTGATGATCTACCGGTTGACAGAATCACACGTAAAGATGTTCGAGAAATCCGTGTGAAGCAAGATCGTGAAACTGGATGACTCCACTCAAAAAAGTGTGTACTTTTCTATGTATTTGTGCTTTCATTAAGTCCCAGCACAAGCCAAACCACCCTGAGTCTGGTCATTCTCTGTCCCACACTTTACATCATTTGGCTATCCTTCCAGTTCTTGGTGTGAAATTGTAAAAATAAGATTGATAAACAAAAACTCATTCTAAGTAAGCTGAATGAGTGATCAAGAGTCTAAAGCCTATGTTACCTGAAAAATGGTGGATATTCCTGAATATATTTCATCTCTAAAACAAAATAATGGAGAAGAGTGATAATGTCTAGTATTTTAAAGTATTTAAAAGACTGTTGAATAAAAAAAAAGGGATTAGAATCAATCTGTGAAACTTCTATAAGGCAGAACCAATGGGTGGGCAGTAGAACCAAGTGGAATTTATGTTAATTATAAGAATGGACTTTCTACAAAGGAAATAAGAAAAACAAAAACAAAAACAAAAACGGGAAAAAGAACAAAGTCTGGACCACATTATAAAACAATGAAGTGGGAACCACTCCTTTGCCCCCCCTGGGGCCAGCAGCCACCCTGACTGGGGTCTGAGGCTCAGTCTACTACCACGGACTCTGTGTCCAGTCAGCAGCCCCTCTAGTTATTATATTTGTCTGGGCTTTGGAGGACTTTTCAAGTTATTGATTTGGTGGTTGCTGGGTGGCCCAGTTTGTGTAAATATAATATGTTGGCATCTCTCCATGTTCCTGTCGGGATTTATTGTTTACAAACTTCTATTTGTATGGAAAGAAAAATAGTTAAAAGGTTCTGCACCAGGGAAAGGGATCTGAAATACAAGCTTGGGGGCTCCTCTTCTCACAGTGGGGTCTTGAACCACCCTTTCTTTTGATTTCCCCTCCTCCATTTCTCTTTTGAACCAGGTCCTCTGTCCTAAAAAAAATTGACTCCTACCCTATCCATTCTTCACTCTTCCCCACCCACACATACACATTATTTGCAGGATGACTCCACAACTCTTAAGTGATTTTCACAAAAATCCCGGAAAAGCTAGGAACATTTTATGCCATGCTCCCAACCTCCTAAGTCAAGACCATGCCAAACGCTTAAGCTACTGTATTTGGAGAGAACAAATCCTAACTTAATCTCTAATCCTAGCATAGAGAGAATCAAGAAGGGAGATTTCCATGCAGAAAGTGGGGTCAGGAGACCAAGAAAGGAAAGAGGAATGTATATCGAAGCCATTCAGGAACTTTCATGCATGTGCAAGAAACTCAAGTCAAAGTAACCACAAACCTGTGTTATAGGAGACAGATGAATATAATTCCACGTTTGTCTGAACTCTTAAATTTATAGGGAGGAAGAGAGGGTAGGAAAGCACGTAACTGTCCATTCAGACTATGCATCAGTCCTGAGCTACAAAAGACTGACCCCTTGGACTCTGGTGACCCCATCAAATGATGGTTGATTTTGCTCTGATTGTACTTCCTTTGTCATTTGCCATCCTTTTGTCAACACATAGGCTGACTTCTTCCCCCTTCCCTTCTCTTTTCTCTGGGAAAAGAAAATAAGTACATAAAGAATAATTGGTACTGGAAGAAAAATAAAAATAAAAACAGAACTGTGAAGTGAATGTGCTCAAGAAGACCCTGCTGAAGACTAGAGAAAGGTTTTCTATATTGAGTTGGAAGATGTGCTAAATCCCCAAAGTACCCATCAATCAACCACAAAGATTCTAGGATTCTCAATATGTGGGTATGGACCTGAGTAGTAAGTAGAAAACAATTCAGCGCACCCTTTCGTGGTTTCCACTGGGTGTTAAAATTCTCTGTGCCTCCATCAGTAACACATCTAAAGAACTGTATCTCCTATAATTATTATATTTTATTTTTGGTCCTGCCCTCTCATGCCATAAGAGAATAACCTGTTCAACATTCTTTACTATATGAAGAGATCTTTACAAATGACTTTTTATAAGCGCAATTTCCTGTATGATTGGGCATTTCAATTTCACAATGAATTGCATGTACGTACATATGCATGCACGTGCTTCAATCCTTCCAAAGTACACAGGAATTACAGAAATGGCATTTTTGGACTTCCCTCCCCTGCCTACCTCTCTCCACCTTCTCCACCTCCTTCTGCTTGACTCATGACAGAACTGAATTCATTAAGTTGTGTTTTGGGCATGACGCCCTCCGCCTAAGAATCTAATAAGTCATAGCTTGATGTAATTTGTTATATTCATTGTAATGACACTCCCTTAAACGCCATCAATAATTATGTCATAAAGGACTATCTTTATAATGATCTACAAGATAAATTTCTCTCAGGCCTCAGTCTTCACAACACAGTTGCATTCCATCTTTAGTAATATTTGGTAACCTTTTTTTAAATGCACGGATTATGTGACCATTTGATTCATATTTCTCCCTTCTCACTGACTACCAAAGTCCAGAGACAAATTGGTGAGCCACTAGTTAGAGCTTCCATTTGAAATATTACTTTACCCTACCTATATCTTCCTCTTCAGTGGCCCTTATCTTTAGATTTGCTCATCTTTTCAGGGGAAAAAAAACTTTTCAGGGGAAAAAAAACCTGTTAGATCAGGTTTTACGATATTCTTTTGAACAGGGTAGGCAATCGATAAATAACCCATCAAATGAATATGTTGTGCTCAACTCTCCTAAACTAAGGGAACTTTTCCCAAGTCTGCTATAAAATCTTAAAAAATGATTAAAAAATCCTTTTTTATTTTCCAGAACAACCTAGAGTAGTATGATGCACCTATTTGATACTTGCTTTTTCATCGTGGTCCCCTTGTTTCAAGACCATCTTTCCCCTCCTTCAATGTTGGTCAGTTTCTGACTGAGAGAGAAATGATGCTTCTCTCAGATTAAAGCTGTGGAGCCGCATGCCCCCAGTGTAGTCTACGTGTGTCTTAGCACATGTTACTAAGCAAACTATATTCTCAAAGGGGAAAGAAAAGGTCTTTTAAATCCAGTCCCTCCATTCTGAAAACACTAGCCTCAGCAAATGCAGTTATAGAATTCACAAGTCCTTTTAACTCTACAACCTGTGTAATGAACTTTATAATCATTATTCTATGACAAGCCATGCATGTCTACTACTCAGGAAACAGGAAAATGGTAGAAATAATGCTGTTCTCAGTGTTACCCATCCTAATCAATCAAGGGAAGCCAAGGAAATTTTTCCAGAACTGAGAAGAGACAAGGGTCAATTCCTTTTATAAGAAAGCTGAACTGTTTCTTATGACTTCTTTATAAACTATTTATTCAGCATGACTAATTCCTCAATGGAAAGAACTATGGAAAACCAATTGCTTATTCTGGATGCAAAGGGGATAGAGCCTCAAGCTTATATTTTGTCTATTTCTTTAGCTTACAGGTAAGTAGTTATTTAGTTATTTGCTTACTTAACAAAGCTACTGTAACTAGGATGAAATATGTTTCCCCTTTGGGGAACTATACTTTTCTATAAAGAAATATCAAAGAAATTTAAATGTGGTCTCAATTAAATGCAATGGCCCAGATTTTAGGGCTGAGCTGAATTTCTCAAATCATACTTCAATACTTCGATCATCCTGTGACACTTACTGTTCTGTAGGGGAATGGGTTAAGAGAAATTTCAACATTTCTCTGACTTGAGGGTATGTAGTAATAACTCCTGAATGATCATCATCATAGAAAACAGTCTGAGGTACAGAAGGAATGTGACTTAAACTTCTTCGAGGTGCACAGGTCAGAGGATTCCGCACAGGTCCTTTTAAGAGAAAATGCCCAAACAAAGTGATAATAAAACACTCACATAAGAATGATGGCTGGCAAATTTCACACAGTAAACACTATAAAGTTGAAACCCAAAATGATTGGCAAAAATCTTCCTCTTTTTGATGAAAACAGCAGCCTTCAATAAATATCACCTTGGATCATCAAGGCACTGATCACTATTCTTAGTGTAGTTTAGGTTTTGTATCTTTAATTCACTGTGATCATTATGCTTTGGCTTTTCCCCTAATACTGCCACTTTTCTGGGCCACAAAAGCTAATGCAGCTTCCCTCATTATTCTAGGTCGTGTTATTTAATGTCAGCTTAAAAATGGAAGCACACAAGGAAAGAAATGTTCCTGCTGTGTCTGTCTTGGTTCCATAGCCTCACAGAGTTGATTCGTATGGAAATACACACCATAGGCATAACATTTCAGTGAGAGAAAGATGCAGAAAAATCTTTATTGATGAGGAGAGGGCTAGGCCATTGCATTCACATCTATCCATTGCAAATGAAATTTACAATTTAAAAACCAAGCCCTATGAATTCCGCCATGACGATGGATGGGCAGATTCTGGCTGCCCCTCTGGGTGGAGCAGATACTTGAATTCCTGAATTGTTTTCTACCCACAGAGGTAGCACCATAGTGTTTTACTTAATTGTTTCTTTTAATATCAGCTGCCTGAAGGTAACACTTCTACATATTATGATAAATTATGGAGGATACCATATGTGGTTAGACTAGCAATGTTTTAATGAGCAGATATAAGCAGTAGGTATGTTAATAATTCTCTGTCATTTATAGGGAAAAAAATCATCAGTAGTAGCAAAGCTTCTCTGTGTCTTCTGTGCTTCTACACAACAGTTTATATAAATTTTGAGGGCCTTTACCTAAGGTGCTTTTTTTCTGCAGTGTAGGATCGTTTGTGATTGTGCAGTTTGGTTGCAATTTCTCTTTAAAACTAACTGAAACACAACAATTACCATTCAGAAAAGGTATTAAAAGACATTTCTAGAAAGAAAACTAATGGAGGGATTAACAAGGAAAAAGGTAAAAATTACTGGCACAGGTATATCTTGCACTATAAGTGAGAACACAGGTATGCACTTGATCTTTTCAGAAATTCACATCACTTTGTATAGTTACCTGCTTGAATTGTAAATATCTTTTCATTCTGTAGAAAACCTCTTAGCAAAACAGTAAATCATGCTAGAGGTGAACATGTCACTTTCTCACCTCGGTTTGTCATTCTGAATATTTGTCATCAACGAGGCTACAGTTTTCCTTGTAGTACTCACATACAAAAAATTATGTGTTGTAATATTGTTTCCCAAATTGCATTATTTTTTTTCTGAAATGAATGTTTTAAAAAAAATCACTCTAGTATACTCATTAGGTACTCATTATGATATAAGGCCTCCATTTTCCAAAAAACAATACATGCAACTCAACTCAAACCTTTTTTTCCCCCCTTTTTTTAACTTCTTAGAAACGGAATGTAAGAGAGAGAGAGGGAACAAAAAAGTAGCTTCAGGACCAATGGTTGACACTTGGGATTTATTATTTCCCTAAAGGTCCACCTCATATTTTTCCAGTCATGTAATATGCAAAAATAAGCAAACTTAATTACCTAACTTGGTACCTTACAAAATTTAGCATATTACTGTCTCCCTAGGTGTGTAAGCTAATATACCATGGTAAGAGGAGGACTCAAGGAGGCAAATAACTTCCCCAAATCAATAGAACATACCTTATCATGTTAGAGCAAAAGAAGATCAACTTTATTCAATGTTGGATTTATTAATTAGACAAGAATAAGACTGCAATTTAATAAATTTAGCATATTTGCCTTCTATCTGACATGGTAATATTTCTTGACATATGGAAATTAGAGATTTTCTCATTTCTTCTCCAAGAGAAAAACAAAACAGAACAAAAAAATGTGTATTTATGGAATACCTATAATTTGGAGATCATACTCAACTGCACTTGAGAAAATATAATGAGCTCCCAAGTACTGAACACCTATGAGGTGACAACACTGTTCTGAATTCCTATACATGCAGAAAAAAAAATATTGAGATATGTAACAAAAAACAATAGAGATGCTAAATTACAAAACACAGGCTATAAGTCAGTACTTTCCAATTGAAGTTTCTGTGGTGATGGAATGTTTGATACCTCAGTGTCTGATGCTGGGTCATTGGCCACAATGTATCTATCGAGTGACTGAGGTATAATTAGTACCACTGAAGAACTGAATTTAATTTTTTAAAAAATTTATATTTAAACAGTCATATTGCCTAGTGGCTGTCACAGTGGACAATGAGTTCTAAGTATTTCAGAAGTACACAATGATTTTCATGGAGGGAAGATCGGGGTAAACATTCCAGAAGAATTTTTTTTTCACAATGAATTTGATTTTTTAAATTTAAGTTCAATGAATTAACATTGAATGTATTATCAGTTTCAGAGGTAGAGTTCAGTGATTTACCAGTCTTATATAACATCCAGTGTTCATTACATCACATGCCCTCCTTAATGTCCATCACCCTGTTACCCCATCCCCCTACCCACCTCTCTTCCAGCAATCCTGTTTGTTTCCTGATTAAGTCTCTTACGGTTTTTCTCCCTCTCTCATTTCATCTTGTTTTATTTTTTCTTGTTCCTCTATGATTCTCTGTTTTGTTTCTTAAATTCCACATATAAGTGAAATCATATGATAATTGTCTTTCTCGACTTATTTTGCTTAGCATAATACCCTCTAGTAGTTCCATCTACATCATTGTAAATGGCAAGATTTCATTTTTTGATGGGTGATGGTATATACATACCACATCTTCTTTATCCATTCATCTGTTAATGGACATCTAGGTTCTTTCCATTGTTTGGCTATTGTGGACATTGTTGTTATAAATATTTGGGTGCACACGCTCCTTTGGATCACTACATTTGTATCTTTGGGGTAAATATCCAGTACTTCAATTGCTGGGTCATAGGGTAGCTCTATTTTCAACTTTTTGAGGAACCTCCATTCTGTTTTCCAGAGTAGCTGCACCAGCTTGCATTCCCACCAACCACTTTCTCCACATCCTCGCCAACATCTGTCATTTCCTGACTTGTTAATTTTAGCCATTCTGACTGGTGTGAGGTAGTATCTCACTGTGGTTTTGATTTATATTTCCCTGATGCCAAGCAATGTTAAGCAATTTTTATGTGTCTGTTGGCCATTTGTATGTCTTCTTTGAAGAAATGTCTGTTCATGTCTTCTGCCATTTCTTGATTGGATTATTTATTCTTTGGGTGTTGAGTTGGATAATTTCTTTATAGATTTTGGATACTAGTCCTTTATCTGCTATGTCATTTGCAAATATCTTCCCCCATTCTGTTGGCTGTCTTTTGGTTTTGTCGAATGTTTCCTCGGCTGTGCAAAAACTCTTTATCTTGATGAGGTCCCAATAGTTCATTTTTGCCTTTGGAGATGTGTCTAACAAGAAGTTGCTGTGGCCAAGGTCACAGAGATTGTTGCCTGTGTTATTCCTGGGCAACAAGGGTGATGCAACATTCACAAATCAATCCATGTGATATACTACATTAATAACAGAAAGGACAAGAACCATATGATTCTATCGATACAGAAACTCTCCACTGTGCAGGGATACAAGGAACATACCTCAATATCAGAAAAGCCATATACAAAATCCCACAGTGAATATCATTCTGAATGGGGAAAAACTGAGAGCCTTTCTTCTAAGGTCAGGAACATGGTCGGGATGTCCACTATCACCACTGTTGTTCAACAAAGTACTAGCAGTCCTAGCTTCAGCAATCAGACAACAAAAAGAAATAAAAGGCATCCAAAATAAGCAAAGAAGTTGAACTCTCACTCTTTGCAGATGACATGATGCTCTGTATAGAAAACCTGAAGACTCCATCCCCAAATTGCTAGAACTCATACAGGAATTCAGCAAAGTAGCAGGATATATAATCAATGCACAGAAATCAGATGCATTTCTACTAACAATGAGACAGAAGAAAGAGAAAATAAGGAATCAATCCTATTTACAATTGCACCAAAAACTCTAAGACACCTAGGAATAAACCTAACCAAAGAGGCAAAGGATCTGCACTCAAAAAACTATAGAACACTTGTGAAAGAAATTGAGGAAAACAAAAAGAAATGGGAAAACATTCCATGCTCATGGGTTGGAAGAACAAATATTATTAGAATGTCTATGCTACCCAGAGCAATCTATGCATTCAATGCAATCCCTATCAAAATACCATTAACTTTTTTCACAGAGCTGGAACAAATAACCCTAAAATTTGTAGGGAACCAGTAAAGACCCTGAATAGCCAAAGGAAAGTTGAAAAAGAAAACCAAAGCTAGTAGCCTCACAATTCTGAACTTCAAGCTCTATTACAAAGCTCTAATCATCAAGACAGTATGGTACTGGCACAAAAACAGACACACAGATCAGTGGAGCAGAAGAGAGAACCCAGAAATGAACCCTCAGTTCTACAGTCAACTACTCTTTGACAAAGTAGGAAAAGAATGCCAATGGAAAAAAGTCTCTTCAACAAATGGTGCTGGGAAAATTGGACAGCCACACACGGAAGAATGAAACTAGACCATTTTCTTAGACCATACACAAAAGTATGTTCAAAATGGATGAAAGATGTGAGATAGGATTCCATCAAAGTCCTATAGAAGAAGTTTTTATACACAAATACAAAAGTGTGACTAAGGAAAGAGAAATAGCCAACTTAAACAGAGCAAACATTACACAAAGGAAATTTTGAGAGGAAGAAGAAATGAGGTTAACACCAAGAAAAGAGTGCTTTTCTAGTACAACCTGATCAAAGATTTTTCAAGCAGATTGGTCTTTCATTCCCAAATAAAAGTTTGAATAGTTTCATCAAAATCCCAATATCCCACCATAAGCATGTTCTGACTTGCCATCATTACTAAGTTATATTAGTCCATGTCTTGGTTTGTAAGTTCAGCCTATACCCTATACTTATTCTTTAATAGTATTCAAATTCTAATATTTTTAAAACACATGTATCTGTAGTTGAAAGAAAGAAGATTTAAATACACAACAGTTTCTTGGAGTCAGAATAAACCAAAGGGAAGATTAACAGTTGAAGCCTTTCATTTTTAATATATTAGATAATGAATGGTGTAATAGAAATAATATTGTTTTTGAAATTCCCTAATTCGAGTATTTAATTGCTGAAATACAGTCTATTGTATTATTTTTAATGCAACAGACCTATGCAAACAGAATTGTCATACAACATTAAACTGAAAAAAATATATACCAAGAGATCCAATATTGTATCCAGCATAAAAAGTTCATTTGGTAAAATTGTTCATATTAAGCATAAAAGGAAGATATAACTCTAAAGCACTGATATCATTAAAATGTTCTTTGTGTTATGTTTCATATCAACATAAAAAGTAAGTTATTTCACTTTATTTTATACTTTTTAATTTTATACTTTTTAGTCATAATAAAAATGACTTGTTTTGTTTTTTATAATCTTTCTTAAAAAAGCATATAAATCAGGGTTCAGTTATTTCTTATAGTAAATAATTCATCTGTGAGATCATCTATGTTGTCCATTTTAATTCAAATGGACATTACATCTCATGAGCTTTGCTTGACAATCTGCCAATGTTTTAGTGTATTCTGTAGTCAAATAAGCTTAGGAAATAATTCCCTAAAGCATAAAGCCTCAGGCATAGCTATGAGATTTTTGGCTACACGTTGGTCACTACAAAAGAGCGTTGGAATAACTTAGGTATAGAATTTTGTTAGTATTGGGTGCTTGATTTCCAAAATGTTAAAAACCAAATCAGGCATATTGTTGCAATACAGTTGCATAATGCATGCAGACAAATGAATAGAGATATCAAACCAAGGAATTAATTAACATTACATTATTTTTTATACATATATGTATTCAGGGGATGTAGACAACAGTACATTTTTAATTGGAATGAAGAACAAAATCTGTAATTGTAATAAATCTAGACATAGAAAAAAGCTAAGATTTACTAGATGTTAAACGGAATATTTTTTTAATTAAAAAAATAACCCCACAATTTTGCACTTATTTTTCATTCACTATGCCAGGCACTAAAGATACTGAGATGAGACTTCACAAAAACCATCACCTTGCTCAATGATTCTCAAAGTACAGTTCCTAGACCAATAGCATCAGTATCACCTAGGAAATTGTTTTAAAAAAATTAGTATTTTTAAGCCACACCTAGATTACTGAATCAGAAACACTCAGGATGGTCCCAGTAATCTGTGTTATGAACATTGTGGGTGAGCCTGACACATGAGGGCCACTGACCTAGATGATTACTCTACTCTCTCAGGTGAGGACAATTTAAGAGATGAGTATGGATTAAAGTAAGATCTGTTAGACCCCAGTCTCTACCACATCAGTAATTCTGCTTGAATCTCTCGTGGGTACATTTGTTTGCCTACCCAACATTCACAGGCTTGTTTTGAATCCTATCAGAATAGGTTGTGTTAAAGGATCCATTTTATTAAGGTTCATATGAATCAAGGAAAATGGACTTATTCTTAGCTTTTATGGCAGCTCATAATTTTTCTAAACTAATCATATTAATATTGTCTTTGCTATTAATTGGTTTGGAAAAAAGGTATGTGACCAAATTCTAGCCAATGAGATAAAAGGAAAACATCTGGGAAGGTTTTCTCATTCCTAAAAGGAATTAGGAGAAGAAATACTTCTTATGGCACTGCCAGTTTGTTTTTGGATAGGATGCCTATGACTCGTACAGCTATTTTATAATTGGATGGGTCCTGGGGACAAATCCAAAATACTGAGAATGTTATAATAATTAAATGTAAAGGAATCATATCTCCCATGATATCACTGAGGTGCTTAAACAATCTGAAAGAGACAACCAACTATATAAGGTATCTTTCCTGATGTCCATCCTCCCTAGGGACTTTAAGTTATTCAAGATAATGTAAGTGTTTTTATGGTTTAACCCATTATGAATCAAAGTTCCTGTTACTTAGAGTTTAAAACGTCCTTGACACAGGAATTTAACACCACCTTATTGGGACTCCTTAATATCTATTTACAACCCATATTTATACATTATAAAAGAGTAAATATATTTTTAAAGAGCTAGATGTTTATTTTCACCCCACTCTTGACTCTCTATTCCATTCTTAAGATGTAACCACTTTTAACTTTTTATGTTTTAATTGTTTTGATGGTCACTGTCATAATTCTAAACTATATTCTTAACACTTACTGACTGAATGATTAAATTTTAAAGACCTTGATTTCCAGCTATATGATGTAATTATTAGCCCCCCTTACACACTTTCAATTTCCCTTTTATACAGCTACCTCCTGTTGTGTATATTATTATTTTAGTTGTTTCAGTGGTTACCTTTATAATTTTAACTAATGAAGTCTATTCTCTAAGTCTGATCTATTCAGTTTAAATGGTGTATTTTAATTTCACAGACATTAGCTGAAGAAATGATGATCCTTTTCTGTTCTCTTTCTTCCTTTACTGTCAGTGTCTACAAACTCTTAACGTTTATCTTCTCCAAATTCAAAATAGGTACGTTAAATATTCTGGACAAATGGATAAGGAAGATGTAGTCCATGTACACTATGGAGTATTATGCCTCCATCAGAAAGGATGAATACCCAACTTTTGTAGCAACATGGA